>JAMAKT010000074.1:0-170324 GCA_023628415.1 Hypoxylon sp. PDH2405 | reverse complement strand
TGTATTAATCCGATTAATATATATATTATTTTTAATTTTTTAAACATTTTTTATAAAATATTAAAATATTAAATATTTTTATAAAGAAAAATTATAAAATTATGTAATTAACGGTATTAAAACTTAAATTTTATACTTAATTATGTAATTAATAAATTTATATATTAATGTTATTAATAAATATAATTTCTTTTAAATTTTCTTTAATTTTTAATTTTTTAAAAAAATAAAAAAAAATATTTTTAACGAAGAATTATTCCTTTTTAAAGAATTATTCTCATTTTTAAAGAATTATTCTTTAAAATATTAAAGATATTTATAGAATAATTCTTAAAAAAATGATTCTTAAATAAAGAATTATTCTTTAAGTCTTTTTAACATTTTTAAAATAATTCTTTTTTTAAGAATTATTCTTTATAAAATATATTCTTTCCAAAGTATTTTTCCACCAAATTTAAGTGAAAAGGTACTTCGAATGGTAAGAATAATTCTTTATATAAAAATAATTCCACGTTTAAAATCATTCTTAAATATCGTATTTTCCCGTTACGGTATAAAAAAGAGCTAAGCTTTTCAAATATATAAGAAAGTAACTATATTACTTTTCAAAATTAATACAAATATTATATAAATCGCTATAAATAATAAGTGAATAATAAAGCTATTAATTATAAAACAAGTTAATATAATAAATTATTATAAATTTTAAAATTTACATATATATTATTGGAAAAAAGCTATTTTATTAATAATAAAACAAAGTTATTAATATTATAGTTTAATTAACATAATTAACATAATAATATAACTTAATATATATAATTATTTTTTTATAATTAATTAAGTATATAATGTATAGTTTATAATTATTTTTTAACTTTTCTTTTACTTATTTTTATGGTTAATATATTATAAAGGTTATAAAATATATTAATATAATATATATATCTTTATATAATGGCTTTTTAATTAATATTAAATTATAAATATTAAAAATATATTTATAAATATCCTTTTTATAAATTATAATTATATAAGTATTTTTTAAGTTTTAAAAGCTTATTATTTAGATTTCTATAAGGATAATAATATTAATTATTCTTTAAGTTTTAATAAATAAAATAGAAATTATTTTAATAAAAGGTTTAATATAAATTATTATATTCTTTTTAATAATGTTTTTTATAATTAAAATTCTTATAGTATTTTTAGTATTTTATTTTATATATAGCTTTAATTAAGGTTTTAATTTCGTTTAAGATTAATTCCTTAAAGTATTTAATTTAATAATTTAAATATATTATTAAATTAATCTTATAATATTTATAACCATTTATAATAATAAGTAATAATTTAAAATATTTTAAATGAAATTAATAAGTATAAAGTTTAATTCTTTAGTAAATTTTATACTTATTAACTTTTAAATCTTTTTAATTTATTTAATTAATTATAATAATAAATATATTATTAATTTCCTTATTATTTATAGTAGCTTTTAATATTTATTTATTTTAAGGTATTTTTCCTTTATATATTTTGGATTTTTTATTTTAATATTTATTTTTATAATGTTTTATTTTTTTATAATTATAATATTTAATTTTAAATTTATTTTAAGGCTTTTTTCTTTAGGTGTAAGATTTATTAAGTTTAATTAAATTAAATTTAATTTTAATATATTTTTATGATCTTTTAAAACTAATTTATTCGTTTTTATTAAATTAATATTTTTTAATCTTTTATAGTAAAGTTTTCTACTTTTTAAGGTATTATTTAAAATTTTTATTATTAATAATAATAACTTTTTTAATAAAAGCGTTAAAGTATTTATGGTTTTATTATTTATATAAATTATTATTTATTAGTATTAATTAAGTTACGAGCTTTAAGCTTTAATTAGCTAATTAATTAATGGGTTATAAGGCTTTTTAAAAGCTTTGTTATATATATATAACTTAATTTATATATTATTAATTAATTAATAACGTACTTAGTAATACCCTTACTTTTTATATAGTTATATAGTTATTATATTAATATACTTTATTTACTTAATATTAATTAATGATTAATAAGATAATATTAATTATAAATAAATAAGTTAATTAATTATAAATAGTTAAGGATTTCATTAGGAAAAATTAAGTAAATATTTAATTTATAATATTTAAATAAGAAAAGATAAGCTTAAAAGATTATTAAGAAAGTACATTACTTTAGTAATTAATTATTGCGCAAAGTTTAATTTAATCTCTTTACGTTTGTCGTTAAGTTTAAGGTATTTAAGGTTCGTTAATAAGTTAATAATACTCGCATTTATTACGTATAAAAGGCTTTATTATATTTTTATTATTACTTAAGGTTTAATTACGAGTTAATAATATTAATTAACTATGAGAATAGCTTTTTTAACATCTTTTTTAAATCTTTATTATAAAAGGTACTATACTTAAAGCTTATAAGTAAGTTAATAACGTAATCTTTACGAGAAAAAATTAATCCGATACTTTAACTACTTTATTTCTAATACTTTAATTACGATAATATATCTCACGATTAATTAATTAAGCTTATTATATTTATATAGCTATATATTACACTTAAAAGCTAATTCTTTTATTAAGTTAGTTAGCTACTACGTTAATTTAATTAATATATATTAATTATAACGCTTAATTATTAATATATGTGTTTTTTAATACACTTATACTTATCTTATTAATTTAATTAATACCTATATTTGCTTTATTAATTTAATTAATAATATACGTTTTTATATTAATTATTACGTTAATAATATTATCGATACACTTACTTACTAATATATATATTCCTAAATATACCTACTTATTAATATATTTATTAATACTCCTTTTAATATATTTATCTTAATATACTTACTTATTATTATAGTAATAAAGATTTAAAGCTATATCTTTAAAACGTACGTTTATAAGCTATTTTTATATATTAACCTTACCGCCGTAAATATAATAGTAATTATTAAAGAAAAGGTAAATATATATGTTATTAAAAGCTTTTTCTTCTTAAAGAATAAGCCATATAAAAAATTAAATAAAATTCTTTAAATTAACTTTAAAAAAATCTTTAAAGGTTAAACGAAAATATACTTTATAAAAATATCGCCACACCTTTAAACTATCGTTATAAAGTACCTATATTATTATAAGGTATATAATAAAATTAATTATAATAAAGCTAAAAGATTAATAGTAATAATTAATATAAAAGAATTTATAAAGTTTTTAATTAAAAAAGCTAATAAAGTTACCTTATACGTACTTTATAACTTTATTAATTATAAATATAACACTTATTATAAAAATAATTTAAAAATTAAATATAATAAAAGAATAAAATTAAAAATTATTATAATTATAATATTACTCTTATTAATATAAAACTTAATAATTTAAAAATTAACTTATTAATTAATTAATTCCTAAACTAATTAATTAATTAACCTTAATAATTAATATTATATAATTACTAACACTTATTTAAGCCATTATTAATTATAAAAGATAAAATATTAAATAACCTTATTAAAAGGTTTTATTATAAGGCTTTACTTTAAAACTTTAATAAAGCTTTATTATAAAGCTTTATTATAAAGCTTTATTAAAGCTTTATTATATAAGCTTAACTATATAAAAAAGAAAAATTACTAGTAATATTTTTAATCTTTATTTAATAATTACTTTAATTATTTCATTTAATATTACTTTAACTACTTCATTTAATAATTTTATATATTAATAAATTATTATAAAAATAAGGAGAAAGGATATAATAATTAAAACGTTTAATTAAGAAAACTTAATATACTTATAAATAACAATATTAAAGAAATATAAGAAAAGAAAAAATTTACTAATGTTAATATTAATTAAGTTATAAGCTTTAAGCCTTAATTAGTTAATTAATTAATGAGCTATAAAGCTTTTTAAAAGCTTTATTATATATATATAACCTAATTTATATATTATTAATTAATTAACAATATACTTAGTAATACCCTTACTTTTCGTATAGCCGTACGGCTATTATACTAGTACACCTTATTTACCTAACATTATTATAAAGTTTATTTTTAATATATTCCTTTAATCTTTAATAAAAGAAATAAAAGAAACTTTTAATTAATAATTTAAATTAAATAGTTAATTTTTTAAACTTAATAATATAATTTAATGTAAATTTATTTTATTAAAGGTAATATAATTTAGTTTTAACTTTTTATTATTAAATAAGATTTTTAAATATAAGTTTAAGTTTTTTTTTAAAGTTTAAGAATTTTTTAAAGATATATTTGGTTTTTTCCTTAATATTATTATTATTTTTAACCTAATCTTTAAGAATTAAAGAAAATTAATTAAATATTAATTTACTTATTAATTAAAACGTTAGTAATATCTTTTAATATTTTATTATTATTAAGCTTTAATAAAATTGAAAATATGTTTTAATTTGGATTAAAAATTTATTAAGGTTTTCCTTTTTATATCTTTTAAAAGAAGTTAATTTAAATTTTTTAACCTTTAATACGTTTATATTATTATTATTATTATTTAAATTTAGGTTTCTTTAGGGTTTTAATGTTTTAAATAGCTTTAAAAAGTATTATATTAAAAGTTTTAAAAGCTATAATATTAATTTTTCTTTATTTTCTTTATTATTATTGCTTTTTTCCTCTTTATTACCTTCTTCCTTTATCTCTTTTAAAATAGTTATTTATTTTCTTTTAAAAATAATAATTAATAAGAATATATTTAAGGATTTAATAACCTTTAATACTATTATAATAAATTCTTATAATTATTAATTTTCTTATATAAGGAAATACTTATAATTTTATTTCTTATAATAATATTATTAATAATAATTATAATATAATTAAAGCTTATTATTATTATTTTAGCTTAAAGGATATTCCTTTAAGAATTATTTACAAATAAATTTTTTTTAATTAATATTTAATATTAACCAAAGAAATTATTAAAATATTATAATCTTATTTATTATTTTTAATTAATATTTTTATAAATTTGTAAAACGAGTTAGTGTAATAAATTGTTGTAAATTTTAAGATTTACATACGTGCTATCGAAGAGGAGCTATTTAACTAATAGTAGTGTTATAAAGCATAGCTTAATTAACGTAATAATAAACGTAGTAGTATATGTGGCTTAATGCTTAATAAAATTAATATATACTTAAGGATTTTTAATTTTATAAGGTAATAATATTTAAGGATTAATTAAAAATAACTTTTAATTATAAAAAAGGTTTTAAAATATTTCTTATTTAAAAGAAAATAAATATTTAAATTAATAACTTAAGGAATATATAATTAAATATATAGGAAATCTTTATCTTTATTATAATAATTCTTCTTATATTTTTTTGTTTTATTATTTTAGTATACTTTAAAAGTATTTAAGAACTTTCTTTTACTTTATTATATTAATAAAGTTATAAATCTTAATAATATTTTATTAAGCTTTAAAAACATTATAAAGCATTTATTCTTTCGAAACATTCTTTTAATAAATCTTTACCTTAGGTTTTTTCTTAAGTTATAACACCTTATTAAAAATGTTAAATATAATTAACGTATTTTATAATTAACTTATCCTCCTAATTAACTTATTCATTTTTAACTTTTTTAATACCTATTTTATTTACTTATATATTTTTCTATAACCATAACATGTTTAAATTATTTAAAGAGATTAAATTAAACCTTACCTTATATGCTTTAAAATAAAACTTAAACCTTTATATTATATGCGTTGTAAAAATTTATAATATCCCTTAAATGATTTTACATAATAGAATTAATAATATATAACTTAAAGGTAATATTATACCTCCTTATTAAAGGTTAACTCTAATAAAAGAGGAGATAATTATTAAATATATTTTTAACTTAAATATGTAAATATTTCCTCCTTAAGTTTAAAATGTTAAAGAAATGGTAAATATATTATTATATAAATGTAATATAGGATATATTAAAAAGAATTAAGCTTTTAATTTTATTAAATAATAATTAAAGTTTAAGATATGTTTTAATTAAAGAATTAATTATTAAAGAGTTCTATTTAAAGATCCAAATATATATTAGAAATAATTTAACTTTATTTAAGATATAATTATAAAATATAACATATAAAAGGAAAATATTTATAACTTTAATAAGATTAAGTTTATAATAGGTATAATTATAATAATAAGAATAATTATTATAAGCTTTAAAAAGAAATTAAGGCTTAGGTAAAATTAATAAAATAATTGGAAATAATTTATAATTATATAAGTTATTAATTTTTAAAGTTAAGCCATTTCTCTATAAATTATTATGGCGGGAAAAATTACCTTATATTTTAATATTATAATAGTAAATTTCTACTTAATTAAATTATTTTAATTTTAAATAATAAATAAATAATAAATAAGATTATTATAAAATGGCTAAAATATTTTAATAAGTATATTAAGACTTAAATAAAAGGTTTAAAATGTTTACTTATTTTAAATGGTTATAAGAGCTATTATTCTTTAGATTTTAATAAATTTTATTGTAATAATAATATTATTTCTCTTTATATACCTTCTTATTTATTTTATAAGCTTTAACCTCTTAACATAAGCGTTTTTTCTATTTTAAAACGTACGTATAGTATTAAAATTAAAGCTTTAATATAATAATTTATAACTTATATTATAAAGGAGGATTTTTTTATTATCTTTTATAATGTATTTTTTACTACTTTTATAAAAGATAATATTTAATTTAGCTTTAAAGGTATTAGTTTAATCTTATTAAATTTAAATTATATTATTTTATAATTTAATATAATGTTAATAATTTAAATTTTTTCACTAAAGGTTAATTTACTTAATATATTTTAAATTTTAAAGATATTAATTAACCTTAAAAATATAATTAAGTAATTAATTAACCTTAAAAATATAATTAAGTAATTTATTTATATTAAAAATAAAATCATTAATTATTATATTAATTCCTTAATATTAATTATAAAAGCCTTAAATAAAATTTTAAAATTTAACTATAAGATAATATATAAGATAATATTTTTTAAGGATTAAGTTATTAAGTTAAAAGAGATAAATCACCTATTTAGTAAATATTATAAAATAAAAAATAAATGTTTATATAAAGGAAGATCTTTTATTTATAAGGAAAGTTAAGTTCTATAAGAATAGAAAGGAAATATTAAGGTTATAAATATAATTGAAAATAAAGAAAGTAGTTATTATAAAAGGGCAAAGGAAAGTATAAGGCGTTATAAAATATACGGTAAAATAGGACATAATGTAAGAACTTATAAGGAAGTTATAAAGATATTTTTTAATAAAAAGAATTAATTTAATTTCTAATTAATTTAAATGCGTTATGGTTATGTTTTACTTAATTAAAGTTATAAGGTATTGAAAAATAAATAAGTTAATTAAGAGGATAAGTTAATTGTAAAATACATTAAAGTTTTTAAGAAAAAATAAGCTAATATTAATTTAATTAAGATAAGGAAATAAATAAAATAAAGTTAAATGCGATTATTAAAGAATTAAATATTAAGGAAGCTTTATTAGAAAAAACCTTTACTTATTATTAATTAAATATAAGGATTAATTATCCTTAATATATTAAAGTATAATTTAAATTATTATTAACGCTAGTACTTTTACCTTTTATTACTTTGCTTTTCGTAATAATTTTATTTATTAACTATAATATAAGAAATAAAACTTATACCTTATATAATAGCCATATAAATAAAAACTTAAAAATTAATATTTAACTTTAGCCGAAAAAGTACTTATATAAGAAACTTATATAATAAAAAGGTTAATTAAGCTAAGTTTTTAAAATTATTAAAAAAGCTTAAATTTATTTATAAATAAAATTTACTAAAGCTTTTAAAATCTTATAAAAATATTAAAAAATACTAAATAAAAAGGTACTTTAAAAAAGTAGAAAAACTATACTTATAAAGCTATAAAAAGATAAATACTTAAATAAAAATCTTAAAGAAAAATATAAATTATTAAGGAAAGTAAATCCTAAGTTATATATAAATATATATTTATAAGATTAATAAATATAACTATTTTATTAAATGTAAAGTATAATTAATAGTATAAAGTAATTAATAATAAATAAATAATAAGGAAATATATGTGTTAATATTAATAAAAAGATTATTTTAAATATTTTTAATAATAATAATTATGTTAGGAATAGCTTACCTTATAAGGGTAACTGCTTATCTTATAGAAATACCCTTATAAGGTTAACTATTTAACTATTATGTTTGTTTATTTATATATATTTATTTAACTAAACCTCTTAGTTAAATAATCCTTTATTATTAATATAATATTATTTATTTATTTATTTTTAAATAGCTTTATTAATTATTTGGCCTACCTTATTATATTTTTATATAGCCTTATTAATTACCTTATAATTTATAATATTTGGTGTTTATTATTGTAGTTATTAATAACCTTATTATCTTATTATTATTATATTTTAACGATAGGAAAAAAGTTAACGTTAAAGATTATAATTAATTATAAAGTTAAGTAATAAGAAAAGTAATAGCTATATTAAGATTCTTTATAATTAATAATTATAATTAAAGTTATATTTATAATATTAACCTTTTAATTAAGCTTATTAATAAAATTAATAACCTTAGGAATAATATTACTCTTAATGTTTAATATTTTAAAATATAGGTTATAAATTTATAGAAAGTTAGAGATATTTTTTATTATTTAAATGAGGATTTTAAATACTTTAAAAAGCATAGAATAAATATTTTAAAGGATATTAAAGTTTTAGTTAAATAATGGCTTAGTAAGAAAGAAAATCTCCTCATTTATTTTATTAAAATATTTGAAAATTATGCTTTAAAGCAATATAGTTTTTAATATTTTAATAAAATATGGGATTATATAAGAAGAATAATTAACATAATTAAGTTAAATGAAAAGTTTAAGGAATTTTATAATAAAGGATTAAGAGATATTTTAAAAATTAATAAACTTATATAAATAAAGTTATAACTAAGTTTATAATATCCTTAAGAGGAAATATTAAGGAATAATAGCCTTAAAAATTTTACCTTAAACTTAAATATTAAAGGAAAATTATCCATTAAAAGTAATAATAAAAACGATAATAAAAAATTCTACCTTATAAATATAGATAATTAACTTTTATAAGAAATAATGTATATTCTAAGAGAAAAGATTTATTTTATAAGAAATAGAATTTACTTTATAAGAAATGGAAGTTATTTTATAAGAAGTGAAATTTATCTTATAAAAAAAGAAAGTTATTTTATAAAAAAGGAAATTTACCTTATAAAGGAGGAGTTTTATCTTATAAAGGAAGGTAAATATCTTAAAAATAGAAATGATAGTTTTATTTAAACGTTTAAGCTTATAAAGGGAGATTAATATAATATAAATAATACTAACTTTAATTTAAAAATAGAAATTGTTAAATAATAATAGCTTATTAAAATAAATATTTAAACTTATAATAGCCTTAAATAACTTAAAATTAATATAAATATCTTAAAACAAAATATTAATATTATAAAAGAGGTATTCATAGATAATATTAAATTTATAATTGAAAATAAATTTAATACTTATAATATTATACCTTTTAAAGTTAAAGTTAAGTTTATTAAAAATATTATAATAAGGCTTATTATATTATTAAACTTAAAAGGGAAAGGCGTATAATTATTAATTAAAATTTAAAATATATTAAAAGATTTAATAAATTTAAATAAAGAAACTTTATTAAAAAAGAAACTATTAAGTTTTAATATTAAGAAATTTATATTAACATTAGTAAATAAAATTACCACTTTAAATAAATAAATATGCTAAATTATTATAGCTTTATCCATTAATTATATAACTATATTAAAGCTTATAGTAAATAATTTAAGCATTTAAATAAATTAAAAAGTTATTAATATAAGTATATTTTACTTTAAATTAAATATTAAAGCTAAAAGTAATGGTTGGTAGTGAGAGGGTAAGATTAATTATTATAGTGATTCTTATATTTGGAAATAGCATATTTATAAGTTTATTAATAATAATAATGCTTAAAAGAAGGTTATATTTAATAGTGTATATTTGTTATTTAATAGAAATACTTTTAATTAATAGTAAATACGCTTATCGATTAAAGAAAAAGCAACTTTATAATAAAATTTAAATAATTTCGTTAATAACGTTCTTAAGGAATATGGTATTAAACTTAACGAAGTAATTATATAATTTAGAAATATTACTTATATTTTAAAGGATATTAAAAAAAATAACTTGTTAAAAATGTTTACTAATACCTTATTTAAATATGTTACAATATAAGGTAATATTATTAATTTTTAAAAGCTTATAAAGCTATATTAAGTATTATCTTTAACCTTATAAAAGCTTTTATTAGTCCTTAATAAGGAAATATAGAAAATAAAATGGTTAAATCTCGCCATTAAAAAATAAAGGTTATTATAATTAAAATTAAAAAGCTTTATAAAAGATAGCTTAGCTTTATGAATTAATTAAAACATTAATAATCTTAAAGAAAATTCCTTTAATAAAAAAGAGGCTTATTAAACTAATAGTTAAAAACCTTATAAAAGCTTTAATTATTAAAATTAAAAGCTTATATTAGCAAATCGCTTTAACTTTTAATCTTTTAATAATAAAGGCTTATTTAAAGCTTTTTATAAGAGCTTTAAGCTTATAAATCAAAGCTTTAATAAAGGAAATTAATTTAAATTTAATAGTTAAAATAATAATAATTAAAATAGTTATTAATTTATTAAATATTAACGATTTAGAAAAAAACAATCATAAAAGAATAATACCTTTATTTATTATACTAATTAGGTTATTTAAAAGTATTAAGAAAATATTAAAGAAAAGATTAATAAATTAATAGTTAAAGGGTATATTTTTAAATTAAAAGGAAAGGTTAAAATTAAAAATAAAAAGATTGGATTTATTTATGAAAAGGAATAATGTATAAATAATATTTATTTTATATACCTTATAAAATTTAAAGATAAGTATTCATTAGCCTTAAATTTAAAAGATATAGCCTTTTATATTATAATATAAGGAGATTATATAAGCTTTATTTACACTTATTATAAGGTATTCTTTACTATAAAAGTTATCTTATAAAAATATAAAGATGTGAAATGCTACTAATAATTTAAAGATTAATATAAACGTATTTCCTCTATTAACTTTAATTCGTACGTTAAATGATTAAAGAGCTTTAAAATTTATTTAGCGAATAATTAAATAGTTGAAATTAACCTTACATTAAGCCAAAAAATTAAAAACTTAAAGAAAAGAACGTTTTATTTTAAAATAGGTATTAGGTTTAATTTTAACATATTAAACGTTTAAGTTTATATGAATATAAAGAGTTTTAACGTAATAATAAATTAAAAATAAATTAAAAAATAAGTAAAAAATCTTATCTTTTTAATGATAAACCTTGTACCGTTAAAGGAAATATAATTTAAAACCTTAATTAATATGTAAGTTAAATTTAATTTTTATATTAAAGAACGAGCTAATAATATAAAGATTTATGGCTATTTTTAAGTTATAACCTACGTTTTAAATAGCCTTATACTTAAAATATTTATAGGTATTAATTTCATGATTAAATATAACATTAAGCTAAACTTTATAAAAGAAACTTATACATTTAAGTTAATTTTTAACATAAAGGTTAAAAAAGAAATTAATAATATATTTAAAATAATAATAATTTATAGGATTATTACGGCTATTAAGAAATTAATGATCCTTATAATAAGAAAAACCTTAATAAAAGTTAATTATATAGATTTACTAAAGCCTTTAAATTAAAACGATAGGTTTATGTAATTATATTACTTTCATTCCTTATACAAAGTTATAATAAACATTACTTTAAATAAGTTTATATTTAAAAAAATATTAATGAATAATAATAAAAGATAACTTATAATAATTTATAAGAATTAAAAGTTAAGCTATATTAAACCATATAACGAAAACATATAAGCTTAATTAGTTAATTGGGAGGATATTAAAACTTATTAAAATGAGGATTTTAATAGGAAAAAATGAAATAATCTTATAAATTACTTAAGAAATAAAGATTAATAGGAATTTAATAATTATTTTACCAAAACATATTTTAAAGTAATATTTATTAAAGACGAAAATAAATAGCCCTTTATTTAAGACGATTTTAATAAAAAGCTGGATTTTTTTAAACCTAATTTTTTCATATTTTTATATGGGATTAATAAGCTAAAAGATATTTTTATTATTAAATTTAATATAAGGGTATTTATTAACTTTATTAAGTTTAATATAACTATTAAAGTTAAAACCCTTATAAATAAATATAATATTTTTTATAATAAGGATGTTATATTAATGCTTAAAAACGAAAAAATGCGTATTAACTTTATTAATGATTAATAATAATAATTAAAGTTAATAAGGAGTTATTCTTTAAGTATAAAGGATTGTTAATTCTTTAATAAAGTTAATAATAACTTATACGCTTAAGGTAAAATGTTTTTTAAAATTTAACCTATGCTTATAACTTATCTTATATTTATTGTATAAAAGAAAATTAATAATAAAGAAAAAAAACATATAATAGTTAATCTTAAGCCTTTAAATTAAATCATTATTCTTAACATTTACCCTTTATTTAATTAAGAGAATATTATAGGAAATATAATAGGATATTGCTATTTTATTTTTATAAATACCTTTAGCTTTTTTTTTTAATTATTCATTAAAAAAAAGCATAGTAATTATATGGTTATTATTAGTTATAAAGGGTTAAAACGTTTTCACATAGTGTTAATAAGTTTTAAAAATTCCTTAACGTTTGTATAACGATTTATAAATAAATTATTTAAAGGTTTAAATTTTGTTAAAGCTTATATTAATAATATTATTATCTTTAATAAAATTATTAAAGAATATTTAAATTATTTAAAATAGATGTTTAAGATCTTAAATAAAGCTTGTATTTATATTAGCCTTTATAAGTTTTTTATAGCTTATTTTACGGTAAGATTTTTAGGTTATATCGTTAACGGCGAAGGAATTTTAAAAATGAATAATTAAATTAAAGCCTTTAAAAAATTAAGCTTCTTTAATACCTTAAACGCCTTAGAAATTTATTTAGGCATATTTAAATGGTTAAGAAAAGAAATAATTTAATACGAAATTAAAGTTATACCTTTATAAGCATGTAAAATAGCTTTATTAATTAAATTAAAAGAAATTAAAAAGTTACCTATAAAAGTTTTTAAATAAATTAAGTAAATACATATGATTAAAGTTAAATTTATTCTTATTAAAGAAGAATTAAAAGCCTTTAAAAAGTTATAAAAATATCTTTACATTTAATATATTATTTATTATAATAATTATTTTAGGCTTATCTTTGTAAAGATAAATGTTTATTTTAAGGTTTAAGAAGTTATGATTTTTTAATTAAATGTTAAATAAAATAATAAATTAATACTTAGGAAAAATATCCTTATTAAGTTAATTAAGCTTATCCTTTTTATATTAAAAATTATTATAGGGATTAAAAAAAGATATAAATTAATAAAATTAAAGATAATAGCTTTAATTTAAGTTTATTATAAAAATAGAAAATTATTAATATTTATATTCTTTTCGATAATTATATTTATAAATTACGTTATTATTAAGGGTATTATTAATTATATATTAATAAAGATTATGGATTTAAATAAGGTAAATCTAAGATTAGTTAATGTTATATTATTTTTATTGTGATTTAATTTAAATATTATATATATTCTTAAATTATTTAATATAATTCCTAATATATTATTAAGGTTATTAATAATGATTTAAAAGGAAAAGATAATTTAAATTAAAGCTAACAAATTTAATAATATATGGGAAAACCTTAATATTATTTATTTTATAATTAAAAATAGCTTTAATTAAGTTATTATAATATTTATAATTAGTAATAAATTTAAGGAATAAATTATTAAAGAATACCTTATAAATCTCAAATATAATAAGATATATTAAATTTTTTAAGGTAAAGTAAAATAAAAAGCACATATTATTAAGTAAAGAGTTAAGGAATAGTGTAATATTATTAAAAGAAATCTTAAAAATAATGATAATAAAGTTAAAATTAAGCTTATAAAGTTTACTTATAAGATAAAGATTTTAACATTATTTATTTTAAATAATAGCTTTTTATATTATATTAATTTTAAAAGAAATAAAGGACTTTATATACCTAAGAGTTATATAAAGTAAATATTTGAATTAGTTTATAATAAAAAACATTACTTTAATAAAAATAAAATAATAAATAATTTATAAGGTATTTATTTTTTCTATAAATATTAGAACGTTAAATAATTTTATAAATATTGCCTTATATATCACAAAAATTAATAAGATTAATAAATATTTCTAAGATAATTAATATTAATTTATACGTTAAATATTCCTTATTATATAATAACGTTAAATATTATTATAAATATATTTAATATTAACTTTATTAAATATTATTAGGGAATATAAAGCTATGAAAAATTTGATATATTATTTATAATTATTTATAAAAGTAATAAAAAAACCTTATTAATATTTAAAAATAAAAGATATATTATTAAAGATTAATTTAAGGTAATTTTATTAGCCTTATAAATGATTAATTAGGAATTATTTATAATTATTATCTTTGATTAAAATCTAAAATAAATATTAGATTTATGGAAAGAAATATTTACCTTTTTAAAAATAAAAACGCTATTTTTAATAGTTTATTATTTATAAATTAACAAAGCCTTTAAGAGAAAAAATCATATTATTGAAATAGCTATTTATTTTTATATAATTATTAATCTTAAAATCCCTTAAATTGTAATTATAGTTGAGTTATAGTATAATTTGAATAACTTTTTAATTAATCCCTTAAGTAAAAGCTTTAATAAGTTTATTTTAAGATTTTAATTACATTTTGTATTAAATATTTTAAATACTTAAAAAGGGATAATTATTATAAATAAAGTTAAGAAAGCTATAAAAGTTAATAAATAAAAAAATGTTATATAGTTAATTAATATAATTAAAGTAATAATTAAAAAGCATTATAACGATAAATATACTTTTATAAAGTTTAAAATAAAAAATATAGCTTATTTATGTCTTTATAAAGGTTATTATTTATTAAGGAAGTTAAAAAAGAAGTAATTATTAATTAAAGCTAATTTGTTTAAAATTATTTATAAGATTTTTCCGTTAATATATGAACTTAATTTCCTTAATATTTAGGGAATATATCTTATAATATCTTTGATATAACTTTATAAATTACCTTAAGGATAAAATTCTTTTAAGAGAAAAATTCTTAAGCTTAAATCTATAGTTATAAATAATTATAAAGAGTTTAAATGAGAGGTTAAATATTTAATTAATTAAAAAATTAAATGATATAAAAGTATATTTTACATTAAATATTTTTGTTAATATTTAAGTTATATAATTAAAAATAATTAATAAAGGCTTTTAAAAAAGCTTTAAAAGATTGCTTTAGAATTAATTACTTTGTATAATTAAGAAAATTCCCTTAATTAGCTTATAATATATAGGTAAAAAAAGCTTTCTTACCTTAAAAAATTATAATTTATAAGGTTTTTTATTTGGTAAGGAATTAAATTAAATGTATTATTAAATAGCCTTTGTAAAGTTAAATAATTTTATTTAAAAAAGTCGCTTTTTTAATTTTTATTATAAATGTTTATTATAAGGTGGTTAATTTTAATGTTAGTATATATAATTTTATTATTAATTTTATTAATTTTTTAATATTAATAAAGGAGAAAATATAAATGATATTTATTTAAGAGATTTTATTTTATATCTTTATTAAAATTTTAATTCTTACTTTTTATAACTTTTATTTCTTAAAAGATTTTAATTAAATAACTTAAGTAATTATTATATACCTTATAAAATGAATTTAAGTTATATTAATTATAATTAAAAGCTATAAGGATTTATATCTTATAATAAGTAGTTTAATAATTTTAAAAATAAAATTAATAATAATATTATCATTAAATTATAATTTATTAAAGAGATATTAATGTAATAAAATATTTTAAATAAGGTATTAAAAGCTTTAAAAGCATTTAAAGAAATTAGCCTTAATTAAAAGCTCGTTAATAATAAAAAAAATAACTTAATAATTCTTATAATAAAGATTATAATTACATTTATTATAATGTATTTTATAACGTTCGTAATAACGTTCTTTATAACGATCGTAACATTTGTAATAATGTACTTTATAGCTTTTACGGCGTACCTTATAACGCTTATAATAGCAAACCTTATAGTAAAGTTAGCATACGATTTAACGTACTTTATAATAACGTTAGCGTATAAACTAACGCACTTTATAATAAAGCTAAAGTATGCTATAACGCATTTAATAATATATAAGTTAGCATTTACGAGCCTTAAGAAACGCGTTATATATAATCTTATAGCCGAGCTTAAGGTCGTTAATCCTTACGTTAAGAAGATTTAAAAATAAGAAAAAGCCATTAAACTTAATATAATAATTAACGTTCTTAATAATAATATTATTATCGACGCTATTATTAATTAATTATAATAAAAAGCTAATAAATATAAGAATAACATTAAGGCCATTATAATTAAGGAATAAAAAAATAAAATAGCTTTATTAAAAAAGCTTTATAATATCTTATAAGAAAAGTTTAAAAATACCTTATAGGATAATAATAACGACGATATTTTATAAAATAAGGCTAAACTTATAAAATTAAATAAATAACTTATTACTTTATAATTTAAAAAGGTTATTATTACTTTAAAAAAGCTTATTATTAATAAACTTATAGGTTTAACCAAAAATCTATACTTAAAGAAAGCATTATTAAAGCCGCTTTTTAAAAAGATAACGCTTATTAAATTAATCCTTAAGAAAAAATTATTTAAGATATTATTTAAAAAGGAGGCCGTTAAAGAAATATTTTCGAATAAAAAAAAGGTATATGTAAATCCTATCGTTAAAATCTATAATAATATTAATATAAATATAATCCCTTAATTAGTTTTTATTAATTTTTATTTAAATTTAAATGTTAAGAATATTATATTAAAAAGAATAGTAGTATAATGTGTTATTATTAAACTTATAAATGACTTAATAAGCTTATTATATAATACGTTTACGGCTATTAATTAATTCCTTAATTAATTAGTTTATAAAAGTTATTTTATATATTTTAAAATACGTAATATATAAAATATCTTAATTATAACGTTAAAAGCTTTTCGTAAAAACGATAGCGATTTCGATAATATAGCCTTACTTTTAAAAGCCATGGTTTTAACCTTTTACTATTGCGAATTTAATGTTATTTTAAACTTAATAATTAAAGGATAACTTATATACTTAAGCCGTTTTAATTTTATATAACTAAAAGAAATTACGCTTAACGAAGGATTAAACTTAACTATTATAATAATACGCCTTTAAAATAATATTAAGGTTATTTAAAATTGTATAAGCTTTAATATAACGTTTAACGTTTTGGTTAACGTTTTTAATTCGAGTTTTATTACGTATATATTTTTAAAATAAATTATTAAAAATTATCTTATAAGGTTTTAACTTATAATATAAGATATTATTTAAAAAGTTATAAAGAAAGCCTTTAAAGAAATATATAAGGAAATTTATAAGGAAATTAATAAAAAGATCGAAGATAATATTAACGATTTAATTATAAAGGAGTTAATTTAAAAGTTATCTTAAATTATTACTTAATTATAACAAATAGGAAAATAAGCTAACTTAATTATTCTTAACGGCTTATTTAAGATTACTATATAACTTAATAATAATATTAAAAAGCTAAGGCGTTTTAAGAAATGCCTTATATTATTACTTATACTTAGCCTTATTATAATTAAGAAATAGCAATATAACCTTAAGGAATAAATAAGCTATTGGAAATTAAAGAGGCTTAAAGTTAATTAAATTAATTAATAACATTAACTTTTAATTAAAGGGAAAATATTAGGAATAGTTTATCTTATAGGGGTAATTACTTACCTTATAAGGATATTTTTATAAGGTTAATCATTTAATTATTATGTTTATTTATTTATATATATTTATTTAATTAAACCTTTTAATTAAATAATCCTTTATCATTAATATAATATTACTTATTTATTTATCTTTAAATAGCTTTATCGGTTATTTAGCTTATTTTATTATATTTTTATATAGCCTTATTAATTACCTTATAATTCGTAATAAATTAAATTTAATTTAAAACTTATTTAGTATAATATAATTAATGCCTTTGTTAATGTTAAGATAAATTATAACATATATATAAAAATGTTATTAAGTTATAAAAAGCTAAGGATAATTTTAAAGATTTTAAAAGCACTTTATAAACTTAAAAAATTATTTTTATTATAGTAAAAAAAATTAATAAAATCATTAAAAAAATTAAGTTTTAATTTAATATTTTATAAACTATATATATTTAATTAAAATAATATATTAATCTTTTTTTATATTAATAATATTATTATTATATAAGTAATATTAAACGTGCGATATAGTTTTCTTTTTTTTTTGCTATGCGGTATGCGAGGTCGCTTATCGCCTTTAAAGCTTCGAAGCTTTAATTAATTATTTAGTAATTAAACCTTAATTAAATTTAAACTAATTAAAATTAATAAATAAATAGCTTAAATACGTATAAAATAATCTTAGTTACATTATAATGCGATATTTATAATTAAAGTTATTTAAGATTTAAATTAAAAGGTTTATATTTAACCTTACGTAATACCTTTTTAAGCTATTATTAAATATTAAGGACTTTTAAAACCTTTAAAGCTTTTAAATAAAGCTTTTTTTAGTGGTTTTAAGCTTTATTTAAAATTTAAGTATGTTAAAAAGTTACGAGAAAAAATATTACGTAAGGTTTTTTAAAAACCTTTTATTTTTAACCCTTAATAACTTAAGCTATACACATTATATAATAATATAACCGAGCTTATTTTATATATATTTAAAATATTTATTTAATGATTTAAATTATATTTTCTTATAACTTAAGTTAATAAAGTTATTTAGCTTTAAAAATATAGCCTTACTTTTTAATTTTACTTACCGCACAACGTAAAAAAGGAAAACCATACCGCACGTTTAATGTTGCTTTATTATATATAGGAAAAAATAAAAATATATAATTATAAGGTTAATATAATAACTTTAAAATTAATATTAATTTTTAAAGGGTAATAAACTTTAATAGTTTTTAAGGATTAAAATAATTAAAAACTATAATAAAAAACTTATTTAATTAAGTTAATTAACTAATTTAAAGAAAATATTTAATTTAATAATTAAGGAAAATATTAAAAATTATTAAAATTTAATAATAAAAGAAAAACTTTTACCATTTAATAAAATAATATTTAATTAATTAATTTAAAGATATTAAAAGAAAATTAAATTAATTTTATACGTAATAATAATTATAAAATTAAATATTATATTTATATATTTTTAATTATTATAATTTAATAATAACTTAAGCCTTAAATATTATATTATTATTAATTAAATTATCCTTTACTTATAATAAATTAAATACTTAATATTTTAATTAAAAGGTAAAAACATTTTTAAAATGATTTATTACGGCTTAAGAAAAGACTTAAGGTAGGGATTTATTAAAAAGATGTCTTAGAAAAATAAATATTCCGTAATATTTTTAAAGTATTATAAAGTATTATTAGGATTTATAGTTTTGTTAATGTAATAAAGTAAGAAAGGCTTTTTAATACTTTAAGAATATAATAAAGTAACGAGATAAAAGATATAAGAAAAATTAATATAATAAGGATAAAAATTTCTTATATATTTAATTATTTATTTCTTAAGTTATTAATTTAAGCGTTTATTTTCTTTTAAATAAAAAATACCTTAAAATCTCTTTTATAATTAAAAACTATTATTAACTAATCCTTAAATATTATTACCCTATAAAATTAAAAATTTTAAAATATATATTAATTTATAAGAATTATTGATTAAAAATAATAAATAAGATTATAATATTTTAATAATTTCTTTAATTAATATTTAATATTAATTAAAAGGAGAATTTACTCACGAATAATTCTTAAAGGAATATCCCTTAAACTAAAAGAATAATAATAAGCTCCAACTATATTATAACCATTATTAATAATATTATTATAAAGAATATAACTATAATTATTCCCTTATATAAAAAAATTAATATAAGAATTTATTACGATAACATTTAAAGCTATTAAACCTTTAAGTATACCCTTATTAACTATTATCTTTAAGGGAAAATAAATAGCTATCCTAAAAGAAATAAAAAAAGAAAATAATAAAAAGAAGGAAAATAATAATAATAAAAAAAATAAAAAGGAATTAACACCTTAACCCTTAAAGCCTTTAATACTTTAATTTTAACCCTTAAAGCCTTTAATATAATACCCTTTAAAACCCCTAAGAAACCTAAACTTAAATTCAAATAATAATAATAATATAAGCACATTAAAGGTTAAAAAGTTTAAACTAACTTCACCTAAGAAATATAATAAAAAAGAAAACCTTAATGATTTTCTAATTTAAATTAAAATGTATCTTTAATTTTATTAAAGCTTAATAATAGTAAAATATTAAAAGATATTAATTATGTTTTAGTTAATAAATGGATTAATATTTAATTAATTCTCTTTAATTCTTAAAGATTAAATTAAAAATGATAATAATATTAAAGAAAGGATTAAATATATCTTTAAGGAATTCTTAAACTTTAAAGAAAAATTTAAACTTATATTTAAAGATCTTATTTAATAATAAAAGGTTAAAATTAAATTATACCACCTTTAATAAGATAAATCTATATTAAACTATACCATTAAGTTTAAAAAATTAACTACCTAATTTAAACTATTAATTAAAAGTTTCTTTTATTTCTTTTATAAAAGATTAAAAGAATATATTAAGAATAAACTTTATAATAATAACTTATATAAATAAAAAAACCTTAAACAATTTAACGCTTTTATTAAAAAAGCCATTATTATTAATAATAAAAACTTTAAATAATACCTTAAGAAACGAAAGATTTTTCCATAAAAAACTAGGAAATATTAATTTAATAAAAATAAACAAACTAATTTTAAGAAATTATAAAAAGGTATTAAAATTAGGTTTAATCTAATTAAACTTAATAAATCTTAAGCTTAAGGAAAAAGACCTTAAGATAAGTTTAAAATTAAATATTATAACTATAGAAAAATAAAATATTATAAAAACAAATACCAAAATAAAAAAATAAAAGTATATAAAAAAGAAATATCTTAAAATAAGAAAGTATTAAAAATCACTATAAATAATAAAAAGATTAATAATATATTCATTATTATAACTAATTAAGCGATTTAAAATAAAGACCTAAAAGTTAATAAATATAAAGTTTATTAAAGGGTTAAATTTTACATTTATTAATTTTATTTAAGATATCTTAAATTATTATTTATCATTATAAACGGCTATAAATGCCATAAAACTAATTTAATAATATATTTAAATTATTAAGCTAAATACCCTAAAGAATTAACCCTAAGCGAAATTAAAGCCTTAATAAAGGTAACTTATAAAACAGAACATTAGAAATATTATAAGAATCTTAATTATTAAAAATATCATTAAGAAAAACATAATAATTTATATTAAATCTTTTATTATAACGATTTATATCTTATATATTAAGATTTAAAAAATAATTAATATTATTATTCCTTTAAAGATTTAAATAATAAACTTCTTAAGCTTAAAAAGTATTTATATAATAATAACCTATAAAAGGGATATTTTCAAATATATTTTTAATATCTACGATTTAATATTAATTAAAAAGCCATTATATAAGGATATATATATTATATTAATATTTCCTATAACCTTTATAATATATTAACTATAAGAATAAACAAAAAGAAAATTAAAAGGCAATTATAAATTATATATTATATATTCAATTAATTATAAGAAAAATAGTTATATAATTTAAAATTATTTAATATTAAAATTAATCCTAAACTAAAATATGTAAGAATAATTACTAAAATATTCCAATAATTTTAAAATTAATATTATTAAAATTAAAAATACCTTAAGTTTTCTTAATATTATATTACCTATTTCTTAATATTAAAGTTATTTAATATTTTAAATTTAAGAAAATAAGAATAATATTTTATAATACGTTAAAAATTTTTATATTTAATATATACTAACCTTAAGCTATAATTAACCATTAGTAAATTCTAAAATAAAATTAATAATTAATTAAATAAATATATTATGAAAAAACATCCTTTAAATATTAGCTATTATATAAAGGATTAATAAGATTATTATAATAACAAATATTAGAAATACATTATTAAAAAGGCTAAAGCATAAAGACTTAATCTTTTAAAACCAAAACAATAAATATCTTTTAAAGAGTACTTTAATATTAAAGATAACTAATGAAAATTAAAAAACGATTAAAGCCTTTATTATTAAAGCACCAAAAAATTATGAAAAGAAAGTTCTTATTTAAAGCAAATATTAACTTTTAAAAAAAGAAATAAATTAAAATTTAAGTTAAATATAAAGATAAGAAATACTAAGCCTTAATAAATTTAGGAATAAAATTAAGTTATATATTAGTAAAAATAATTAAAAAGAATAAAATTTCTTAAAGATATAAATAATAATTTTATAAGTTAACTATTTTTAATAGAAATATTATAACCTATAAAAATGATAAAATATTATAAAAAATAATATTACTTAATTTAAAAATTTAAGGATATTAGAATATTATTAGCCTTAATATAACTAATATTAATTACTATAACCTTATCCTAAAAATAAATTAGCTTAAACAAAGTAATTTAAAAATATATTAAAAAACAAATTGCCTTTAATAAGATTATTTAAAAGAATTAACCTTTAAAACTTATTAAAGGAATAATATACATAATTCTTAAAATAAAGAAATAGGAATAAATAATATTATTTACATAATTTAAACTTCCTAACCTAAAAATCCATTACGTAAAATATTATATAAATACTTACGATTTTATAAATTATTTAAAGATAAAATAAAGGAAAGGTTATTAAAATATAATTAATAAAACCATAAAATATATCTTAAAAAAGGATAATATCTTAAACTATTTCTAATATACCTAATAAATTAAGAAAGGTTAAAAATACTTTAAAAAAATATTTAATAAAACCTTAAGAAAAAATATATCTAAGAATTGAAATTATTATTAAAATATTTAATTATAATAATACCTAAAATAAATAAAGATAATAATTAAAAGATTAATAAGAATAAAAAACTTATATAAAAATAAATTATTAACTACTAATACCTTAATAATATTATTAAAAAGAACGGATATATATTACCTTTAATTAAGCTTATAAAAAAATAAATTAATAAGGCTAAGATCTTTATAGCTTTAAACTTTAAAAATGATTATTATATAATATAAATAACTAAAGAATATAAGTAATATATAACTTTTAAAATAATATATAAATATTATAAATATAAGATTATACCTTTTAAATTTATTAATATATTAGCTACCTTTTAACATATAATTATAATAATACTTAAAAAATATTTAAATAAATTTATATTCATTTACTTAAATAATATATTTATATATTTTAAAAATGAGGAAAAATATTAATAATATATATTATTAATATTAAAAGCTTTAAAAAAGGCTAATTTATTAATTTACCTTATTAAAAATAAATAATATATTAAAAAATTTAATTATTTAAGATTTATAATAACTTTAAGAAAAATTTAAATTTAAAAGAAAAAGGTAATAATAATTAAAGATTAGCCTAAACTAAAAAACATTATAAATATATAAATATTCCATAACTTTATTAACTATATCTAAGGATTAATCGCAAATTTTAAAATAATTATTAAATTATTAATAAAATTAATAACCCTAAAAAATTAAAAAAAACCTTTTAAATTTATTAAGAAGATAAAAAAGGCTTTTAATAAAATTAAAAGGATTATTATAAATAAAGTAATATATAAATTTCTAAATAATAATAAAAAGAAAAAACTTAAGATAAATATATTTAATATAACAGTTAAAATAATCTTAAAGTAATTTAAAAATAATGGAAAATAATTCTTAATTATATACTATTTAAAAACATTATATAATATAAAGCTTAAATATAAGATTTATAATAAAGAGTTATTAATAATTATTTAAATATTAAAAGAATAATAACCATAATTTAATAAAATTAAAAAACTTATTAACATTTACTCAAATTATAAAAATTTAATATAATTTATAATAACCTAAAAACTTAATTAAAAATATAAAAGATAAATAATTTTCCTATTTTAATTTAACTTTAAAATTTATTATATTAAAGAAAAAGAAAACATTTAAGTAAACCTTTTTAATTAAAGAAAAGATTATAATATTAAAGTTAAAAAAAGAAATATTTAAATATTAAAATAATAAAATAATAAAACAATTACCTTAATATATATTTAAGTTAATAAAAACGATTAAATATAAAGATTTAAAGATATTTATAATTAATAAAAATCAAAAGAATTATATTAATAAGGAAAATTAAATAAAACATTACTATTTTAAAATAAAATATATATTCTTAATAAAATTAAAAAAATATTTATAAAGGAATTTTATAAATATCTTTTATATAAATATTAAAGAATATTTAAAATAACTAAAAAAAATTAAAAAACCTATGATTTTTTAAATATTAAAAGAATAATTATTAAAATCATTAAAAAATATAATATTTATAATAAAATTAAAGGAATAAAACATAAATTATATAACTTATTTTAACCAATTAAAATATTAAATAAACCATAGGATATTATTACATAAGATTTCATTATAAGCTTACTTATTTTAAAAAATCCCATAATAAAATCTTAATATAATACTATATAAGTTATTATTAATAAACTTATTAAATATAAATATTTTATCTTATATAAAATAAATAATACTATAAAATAACCTACATTTACATTTATATAAGAAATCTTTAATAAATATAATTTACTTAAATAAATAATTTTAAATAAAAATAAGCTCTTTATATTTAAGTTTTGAATAAGCTTAATAAAAAAGCTAAAAGTTAAGTAAAAACTATCCATAATAATATATCCTTAAATAAATAAACAAACTAAAAGATTAAATTAAACATTTAAATAATACCTATAAAGCTATATTAATAACTAATAAAATAATTAAATTAAATTATTATTAATTACTTAAATAGCTTATAACACTAATATTAATAAAGATATAAATATTTTATTATATATAACCCTTTATAAACATTAATTAAAAATAACTAAATAAAAGTTATTTAATAATATAACTTTAGAAATAATTATAATAACTTTAAGAGTAAAGATATTCGCCATTAAAATATAAACTTTACAATTATAATATATTTGAAATAAAATAATAATATACTATAATTATAAAAGGATTAAGAAACTAATCCTATAAAGAAGAAATAAGGTTTATTTACTTCATAATAAATAATACTTAACGCTAAAAACACCATAAATTCGCATAAAAAAGCTAAGCGAAAAATTAAATTTTAAGAAATTAAAATCTTTTAAAATTAAAAAAGTTTTATTAAACACTAACTATAAATTTATAATACCTATAAAAATAAAACTTCAAACCTAAGTATTTTATATCATTATATTAAAACTAATATTAAAAAATACTAAAGTTAAATAAGTTATTAAACTTAAAAAAGATTTAAAAGAATATAAAGTTAAACGTATATTAAATTTATAAATAATTAAAAACTAATTATAATATTTTATAAAATAAAAGGATTACCCATTAAAAAATAATATATAAAAACTTATTAAATATTTATAAGGTTATCTTAAAAAATTTGAAAAGTTTTATCGTTAAAACTTAAATTAATTAAAATTAAAGAAAGATTTATATTTAAATTTAAATTACCCCATAAAAAGGAAAGAAAAGATATTAATACAATAATAATAAACTATTAAATAATCTCCTTACCCTTAACTTTTTTCTTCTCACGTTTTAACTTTTTAATACTTTAAAATTTATAATAAATTATATTAAAACTTTTCTTATTAAAAAAGTTATAAAGTTTATATAAATGGAAAATCCTTATAATAGATTTTTATTACTTTTTTATAATTTTTAAAAGGCGTTATTCCTTTAATTTTACTTTTTATTTTAATTAACATTTCTTATATTTAATATAAGAAATATTATTAATAAAAATCTTTTTCCTATTATAAAAAATATTCACTTTTTAACATTCCTTATATTTATAACTATCCTTTAATATTTTATACTTAAAGTTCTTATTAAAATAATAGAAATAAGGTATAATTTTAAACCTCGCTTCGAATATATGCTTAAAAAACATTTATAATAAATAATAAAGGAAGTTTTTAATTTAAACTTAATAATATATTTTAATATAATAAAGGTTAATTAAAGGAAAAGAATTAATTAAAATATAAAGAATATTATTAAAAGGATAAAATCTTTAAAATAAAAATCTTAAGAAAGAAAGGATAATATTATAATTTAAGAAAAAACTTAAGGTAAAGATTTATTAAAAGAATATCTTAAAAAAATAAATACTTCGTAATATTTTTAAAGTATTATAAAGTATCGTTAAGATTTATAGCTTTATTAACGCAATAAAGTAAGAAAGACTTTTTAATGCTTTAAGAACATAATAAAGTAACGAGATAAAAGGTATAAGAAAAATTAATATAATAAGGATAAAGATTTCTTATATATTTAATCATTTATTTTTTAAGTTATTAATTTAAGCGTTTATTTTCTTTTAAATAAGAAATACCTTAAAATCTCCTTTATAATTAAAAGTTATTATTAACTAACCCTTAAGTATTATTACCTTATAAAATTAAGGACCTTAAAGTACATATTAATTTATAAGAATTATTAACTAAAAGTAATAAACGAGATCGTAATATAATTAATAATGCTTTATTTACTAATAATACTTTTAATTATAAAAGTTTATAAGCATATATAATAAAATTATTTAAAGAAATAATAAGTTAAAAAGTTAATAAATAAAATATAATTACTACGTTAACGATAAAAGTTAAATTATTAACCTTTATATAAGTAATAAAAGAAATAATATTTTAAATTAAGTTAATTAAAAAATTAAAAATTATATTAAATAATAAAATTATTATAATTAAGTATAATAATAAGTAAATAGTTAATATAATTTATTAAAAAGAATATTACAAAACTTTAAACTAAACTTAAATATATAAATATATATAATTATTAACTATAATAAAAAGTAATTAAAAAAATAATTAAAATAAAATATATTAAATTAAATAATATAATTATTAACAAATTAACTAAAGCTTTATTTAATAATTTATTTACTTATTTTAAAGAATAATTAAATTTAATTAATATATTTATACAATTATAAATAAAAAAGAAATAAAAATTAACAAAATAATTAAGGAAATATAAAAAAAATAAAAACTAAGAATATTATAAGAAACTATTATTAAATTTACTAAATAATTTTATTTAAAAAAGTATATTAAATATAAAACTTAATCTTAATTAATAAAATAAAAATTAATTTATATTATAAAATATTTATTTAAATTAAAGGTAAAAAAGCCATTATAAAAATAATAAAAAAATATTAAATTAATTATTTTTATTATTAAATTAATTAAAATTTATTAATTAAAAATACCTTAAATTAATACCTTAAATAAATTAATTACTAAGTTATTTAATATATTTAATAAAATCGTAAAAATTTTCTTTTATAATATATAAAATATATATATTTTATATTTTTATAATTAAAATATATTATAATAATTATTTTATTATATTTATAAAGTAACTTTTATTCGTTATAATTATAATTATTTTTAATATTAAATATATTATAATTATAAAATATTTATTATTAAAGTTTATTATAACTTAAATTTTTAAAGGAATATTATAATATATTATAAAGCAACACTATTCGCGTAGTATATATTTTAAAGATTTCCGCGTAATACGTTTACCGCTTACCTTATTAAAAACCCTTTTTTCTTTAACCCTTAAAAACTTTACCAATTTTAATTAGCTTAAAATATAGTTTAAATTATTAAATAAATAACTTAAATACGTATAAAATAAGCTTAATTATATTATTATATAAAGTATATAACTTAAGTTATTTAAGATTAAAAATAAAAGGTTTATAAAGGTACTTACGTAATACCTTAACTTTTAAAGCTTTTAAAGTACTTAAGGCTTTTAAATAAAGCTTTTTTTAATAGTTTTAAGCTTAAAGGTATATTAAAAAAGGTATTACGTAAGCACCTTTAAAAACCTCTTATCTTTAATTTTAAATAACTTAAGCTATATACTTTATACAACGGTATAACTAAGCTTATTTTATGCGTATTTAAGTTATTTATTTAATAATTTAAATTATATTTTAAGCCGATTAAAATTAATAAAGTTATTAAAGGTTAAAAGTATAGCCTCGCTTTTAAATTTTGCTTATTACGCGAGAAAAAAATAAGTATTATACTACGCGAATAATGCTGCTTATATTATAATTATAATTATTTTTAATATTAAGTACGTTATAATTATAAAATATTTAACGTTTAATATTTTATATTTATAATAAAAAAATTCTCGTAATTTTATTAACTTATTAAAGCATTAAAAATTTTAATAATTAATATATTAAAGTTATTATATTTATAATAAATTATAACGTTATATTTTTTATAATTATAATATATTTTTATAATTAAAGTAAATCGTTAAAATGTTTTATTAATTTAACGGTTTTTTTAATATTAACTATCGTTATAATTCAAAGCGAAGCTAATAAACAAAATAAATTATCTTATTAAATAAATTTAAAGGTAACTAAGCCTTTAAAAATATATAATATAATTATTAAATATACGTGTGTTTAAAGCCGTGGGACGGACTTACATTACATGTACGAAAGCAGAGGATATAGGGACCTTAGGCGTTCCGGAATGAGTAACTTTAAACAGGGGTTAAGATGAATGAAATTCTAACATTCTTTAGGTTTAATAGGTATAAGAGACTTGTGAGAGAAACATCTGCCATGAATGGCAGCAAAAGCTCCAACGGGAGAGTCTGGCGGAAAGTTGCGAGCTCATCAATACCTTATTGCCTTACAGAGAAGCTCTAGCACCAAATGCGCTCTCATGAGGGATTATGCGCGATGCAGCAAAGTGTGACTATCATTTATTGTCGCTTTGTTTCTCCTCTATCTTCTTGCCACGCCTCATCTCCGGAGCTCCCTCTCTTGAACTTATCGCAGTGTACATATGAATCACGTTTTCACGACGAAGAGGCCTCCAAGGCTAGAAATTTTGGGATCTGAATATGCCACCTCTTTTTTCATACCTAGACGCGCGAACTATGGAGTAGTCAAGGATGGTATATTCTATCTTTAATATTTCTGAGAGAACACCAGAGTAAAAAAGAAAAAGAAGAAGAAAAACACTGATCTCATACAGAAACAACTAAAACGAACTGGCATGGTTGATAGGATGTATTGATATAATCCTCGCCCAAACTAACACCCATACATCGTATACACCATAAGAATAATCCCCAGGGAAACAGCCTGGTGACGAGGTGCTACAGATACACAGAGGGCTCTATCCATCCATGATGCCGCCGAGTACATCAATTTAGCAAGGATTGGCACGGGCGCTCCAACTCTTCCATCCCTGGGGTTCGCCGCCGGCCACTCTGGTGCACAGGCCGCCAACCAAGACAGTCGAGTCATGCTGGTCGCCGTTACAGTTCTCGCCGGCAAAGGCGGTGACGGTCCAGCCGCAACGGCTGTTCGATGCGTCGGCGCGGATGCTATGTCATGTTAGTTGGGTACCTGAGTACTAATTATGGAGCTTTTGCTGGCTTGGTGGTATAGGTAGGTACTTACGAGAGAGCCGGCACCGATGTGCCGATGTCCTGGCATCCGCTGTCGACTGTGCCGCCGGTGGTGCCCAAGAAGTCGTCGCAGCCAATGTCCTCAAACCAGGTGACCTTGTATCGCTCGTTCGCGGCGCTGGTGCCCAAGAGAGCGCCTATGGCAAGAAGGGTGACTGTCGAAAGTGCGTGCATCTTGTCAGAGTTTTTCAGCTGGTAATTCTGATAGAAGTTGTAGTGAGTGTTTGTTGAATGTTGCTGTACTGCTCTGTTCTCTCCATCATGGGGATTTCACTGCTGTTTATATATTCATCGACAGGTTCAATGAGACGGCTCTTAGCTTAAGTCGAATCCATCCTTCGTATAAACTGCCGTCTGAACCGCCATCTGAACCACATCATCGTATGGACTACCTATCATTTGGACTCCAATAGGACATTAAGTCAACTACTTGACTGATTTGGGTATTCATCGTCGTCCGACGTTGTGCCCTCCGCGTCATTAGAAGGGCGCGCAGCGGCGCTCCAAGGCTAGCTGAGTTAGCTGACTCATGCCAAGGACTTGCCGTGAAAGTGTAAGCATTGGCTTTCGTAATTAAGAGGGGGAAAGGGGTAAGGCTGTCGATTATACTCGCTTGAAGATATAGGCACTACCCTAGCTAGGCTGCAAGGCAATCTCATTGTTAGGCATCACACCTCTGAGTGTTTGCAGAATTTGTCTAATCTCCAGGCTGGAATTCGCTTGTTCTCTTCTCCCGGCGACAGCGAAACAGTGTTAAATTGTCCATCATGATTTACCGAAGGTAACCTCCAATAGGTTACCGCCCACAGTACTATAGCTAAATATCGTTGAATGCCAGTCGTGTCATATTAAGCGGGTAAGAGACATCTCTCCGTAACCTTCGCCTTCGCCCTCGAGACTGCTTAGGAAAAAATTATGTAAAAAGCGGCAACTCCGCCTGTCCATGCTGCGGCGTAGACGTCTTGGCGATTGACAACATGGGTCCGCCGCGCATTGCAGCCATTAGTCAGCGGACATACTTGCCGTATGGATGTTCGAATTTGTAATGAAAACCTTTGGTTATCGGAACTAGTTTTATACATCACAGTACTCTACATAGGAAGTTGCTAGTTCGTAAGAGTTTCAAGAGTTACCGCCTTCATGAGAATGTCCGATAGTCAAGCGCAACTTGCAGGGATTCCAACTTGCGTTCGAACCTGGAAGTCTTCTCGAAGACCTCAAGTGAGCAAATTAAGATGACGTAGTTCGAAGAGTATACAAGATCTCAACTCCCTACTAGGAGGGTATAGAAATATGCAGTCGTATCTCATAGGGATACGTTACGAGCACTGCAAGGATTTAATGTAGAACTGAGGTAAGCTTTTCTACTTACCAAGCCACCTTACGAGCTTGGAGATCTACGAAACGGTGGAAACTCTAACGTCTTGATGTACCTTATGTAATACTGCTGACACGTTTCTTCAATCATTTCCTAATGTTGACGTTAATATTTATAGAAGAGAACTACGGCCAGGGTCCTATATTGACTAATATGATATTTATCGAAGATGCTCATAAGTTTAGTTCAGTTGGGCTATCGCCAAACATTTACAAGATATAAAGACAAGAAAGGATACCTAGGGTGAAATATTTTTGATGAATTTCATGAACCTTTAATTGAGACACAACCAAGGGCGGGAATGCCGCGAGGGATATACGAAATCAAACTTTCCTTCTACAGCCAATTCTTGAAGATACGACCTCGAGAGACAAATCAACTAAAGCTAAACAACCAAATTCATATCTTAGGTATCTACCTGCTAAATCGATGCATTTACTTTAGCTTTCACTCTGGGATTGGCGTTTTCTGTTGGAAGAATGCCTTCTTCGTTATAATAGAGGTTCTGCTTAGTCATCAACCCCTGAATCATCGCCAACGTCATAGGGTTGTCGTACGAACCGCTGTAAAAAGAGATAAACGACGAGAAAGAAAAGAAAAATGAGGGAGACTTATAATTATTGTGATTTTATGAAGAGAGCGATTTCCTATGGCTTACATGGCTAGCCGAGCCGTACTGACACAGGTAACAGAGCATTATAGGTATGCTCGAACAGATGTATAAGTTGGAGCGTAATAGATTGCACAAACGATAAACTGTCTGATAGAAACACACGCATCTAATCTTAGCCCAATTTAATTCAGTCGCTGAGCGAACCTCAGCTCCTTCTTGTCCGATACGTCAAACACGGCGACAATCTCCTGCATGAAGGTATCGCCGAGGATATACGAGCCAGCCTGGCCAGCATCGATGCCCGATAAACAGCGATTCGAACCCTCAGCTGCCGTCTCAGGCAGGATCATGCTCTGCTTGGGCGAGTACGGATGGCCTTGCCGCCGATCACGATGTTCAGGTTATCTTCGAGATCATCCACGATGACCTTGTTCTTCCGATTTTGCCGGAGAACGTCAAAAGTCCGTGAAAGACCCGGCTGTCGTGGAATTCTCGCAAGCGTATGGTAATTATCCGTGATAGCTAGACCGGCTTCGGCGGCAAAGTCGCGGGTCTCCAGTACATGGTCGACGGGAGTAGTAGTCCTAAGCGCGAGGGTAAGGCTACCCACCAGGACCTGTTTCATGAATCCGGTCATGATGTACACGTAAATGAGGTTGGGCTTAGAAATAAAGTATGGCGGTGAGATACAATCAGCAGGTACCAACACAAGAGTCCCTGGAGCTAGGGGAAGCCCTGAAAGGGGCTCCGTGTTCTATTTGTACATTTCGTCCTCACCTCTTCATAATGCTTGCTATACATGAGCGAGAAGCGTTCCCGGCTGGGCTAAGGGGGATTGGCAGGCTTATTGAGTTAAGAAGGAAATATGCCTGCTATATATTAATGCTACCTATTCATGTGAAGAGATGCGTGTAGCTAGCGCGGACGAGGCATGATGAGGGTAATATGTAACGGAGCGTTGTAGCCGCCGAAGAGCACGTAGCATGATGATCATTTACTTTCCCAGTCTATCTCAATAAGCTTACAATGGTTTAGTATAGAGTAAGACGAAAAAGCAACGTTGAAAGCAGAGTCCAGTGGTATTGCAGCAGGCTGTTGGGCAACCTCGAGTATATTAGGCAATATAGGAAATCGAATGAGAAAGGTTGGCATTGGAAATGGAACGGGAAAGTGAGGTGAAAGTTGGGGGTTGCAACTGTAGATCTGCCATGACCCGATCTTACTTGCTGTAAAATAGTGGGCCTGGGTGCATGTTAATTCCGCAATTAGGGCTGCGGGGGTAGCGCCAGCGCTAGCTTCAGCAACCAGTTAGGTACCCTGAAAACGTGGATAAGGTTTGCCAGATACTTCGTCTATAGCATCTGTATCTGTCCGGAATGATTGGGCAACAGCAAAAAGGAAACTTCTTGGATTAACCCAACTCCATTGGCGATAATATTGGACGTCTAGGCATTAAACACCGCGTCAACGGATTCTCGCTATATACAAGAAGAAGATGCCGTCATCCGCGCAGTCGCATGCCCGATCGCATGCACTTCTTCTACTGCAGAAATTGCTCAATCTACGGGATAGTGCCAGCCCGTTAACATTAGTCCTCGACACTCTCGAGCAGAGCGCCCAACCCGTAGTGCGCGAGTTCCTGAGCAGAGCCAAGGTCGGTACCTAGTTTTTTTCTGTTAATGATCCGTTCATTTGTACTTGCTTATTTAATTATGTACCTATAATTCCGCTCATTCCTCATTGCTTTTCATTTTCATACGTCATCGTTATCGACATAAGTGAAATCAAACGTGCATTGGTTGACGAAAGAGGTAGGTATCCAAGAGCAAAGTAATCTTGATCTCGTTCGCGGCTCTCCGGAAGCCCGCCGACGTCGACATATTCATCAAGGCGTGGGGGAAGTCGCCGGACTCGCTGCGAGCCGAGATAACCTCGCACTATCCCTCGGGGATAGGCGGCCACTCTCACAAGGTGCTCCTCGTAATCGACACTCTCAACTCCCTCGCCTCCTCCACCCCTTCTAACCTAGCCCTCTTCCTTTCCTCTCTCATCACCCCTGCTGTCTCCCTTGTCGGCGTCTACCACACAGATGTACCCCTGGTCCTCCCCCGTTCTTTTAACGAGTACGAACCCCACCCCCTTACCACCCTTTCTCACCTCGCCACCGCCATCCTGCGCGTCTCTAGTCTGTATCAGGCTATCGAGAGACGGAAAGCGCACAACCGGAGCTTGCAGGAGCCAGAGTGGGGGCTAGACGAGGGCCGCGAAGGAGTCCTGATTGGACTAGGTGGCGAGAAGAAGGTTGCGGCGGGCGAGGGCCTGGTGCTGGAAATGGAATTAAGGCGGAGGAGTGGGAGGGCCGTTGCTGAGAAGTTTGTCCTGGTACCCAGGACAGCGCAGATGCAGAAGCAGGCACAGAACGGGAAGGTTGAGACATCAAAACTGTGTCTGCTGTCTGATCACCCCGCTTTCAAAGACCCGAGCGATGCTGACGAAGGGGGTACGGCTGGTGAAGGAGACGGGGAGATGGAGACTACTTTCAACTTAGGCTTGACAGAGAAACAACGCAAAGATAGGGAGGGCATAGTGCTACCGTACTTCGACGCCCAGAAGGATATCGGGGCGGGAGAAGGCGGTCGGATTCTATATGAGATGGGCCGGGAAGATGACTTCGACGACGAGGAAGATGAAATATAACGCTATTCACTTTCTCACTTATTTCTTTCCCCGAGACTGCGGCATCAGTCTTTGCTATTTGTTTCGTGATTTGTTATCGTCGTCTATTGATACATCTAGATGGTGCCGCGACATAAGCTTATAGCACCTTACCGAGTCCATACGCCCGAGTGAAATGCAAGTAATTTCGGTTCCATGATCACCACGGAAACAATTTTTGACTCTGAGCCATTCGTCTACTCATCCACCTGCATACCCTCACCCTCTCCAGCTTCTCCGCCCTCATTTTCATCTCCCACACTGCCGATCCACTCCTTGACTTCAGCGCCATCATGCACCTTGAAGAACTCAAGCCCCTTCTTGCCCGGCTCCTTCAACCCCACAACGCCCACACTCGTGTTCTCGATCGTCAACTCGCGGTCCTGGACCAGCGTCTCCTTCAGCGCCTTCAGACCATGTCTGATGAGCTCGTCCCTGCCGCAGTCCGGGAACTTATCCAGGTTCTTCTCGAGGTAGGTGCGGGCCATCTGGGACCTGGCGCCGATGGCGCAGGCCAGCATCTCCTGGGTCAAGCCGGAGGGCTGGAACTCGAAGAGGTGGGGGCCCGTCTCGTCGACGCCCGCGACGAGCAAGCCGACGCCGTACGGCCGCTTGCCGTAGTGCTGGGTGTTGGTCTGGGCCTTGTCGCCGATGAGCGCGACGAGCGTCTCGAGCGGGATGGCGCGGTCGTAGGTTAGCCGCTCCCACAGGCACTGCTGCTTCATGAAGTTGGACAGCACGCGGGCGTCCGACGTCAGGCCCGCGATGGCTATGCCCACGTGCTCGTCTACGGCGAATAGCTTCTTCTGGTAGGACGAGAGTTCTTCTGCATTTCGCTGCGGGGACGGTGTCAGCTCTTATAGCTTTGGTACGATCCTGGACTATCGATATCGAGAGAGAGAGAAGATGTGTGGGTTTCGTACCTTGATAGCGACTAGAACTGCGTGCGTCTTGCTGACCAAACCCACCACCACTGAACCTTGCTTCACGGCCTCGGCGGCATATTCGACTTGGAATATTCGGCCTTGCGGCGAGCTGGACGTGGTTAGCGATACCGAACGACAAGGGTTGTTTATCGATGGACCCCGAGCTTACAATGTGACTGAATCGTTGTCGTAGTTGTTTCTGAACATGATGTCAGAATATGATTGTTGCTGTTTTTAATTCTCGTCGGCGTGAGGTCGAAATATGGTGTGGACGCGTTGGGAGGGTATTCGCAGTTTAGATATTGAGTAGGAGACGCAAGGCTAAGGCTGGAGCTATCTGAATTACAGACGTCTGGTAGCAGCAAACCGCAAGGCAGCTCAAGAGCTTCGTCGCACCTCTCTTTTGGGACTAGTACGGATTCCCTAGCTCCAGCTTAGGTAAGTGCGCCCACGGATTACAGGGATCCGATACAAAGTACTTGTGCTTTCAGCCACGACCAATAACGTTAAATTGACAGGGGAGATCTGAACTGTGTGGCTCAAGCTCCCGGACCCCAAACTTTCGGGAGACCAGTGATAGGCAAGCCGCCCGGCCCAAGGCTGAGTCTGACGACAACATCTTGCAACATTACTACGAGACCTCAACGGCGATTAATACCAACGCAGCGCGCCTTTTCTTTGTCCTGCAACAGCAGCGAGTTTCAATACCCCGTCCGATACCCGATAGGTCTAGATCACAAATAGGAGTCGATCTCCTTTTCCTGCCACCCTTTCCCCCCGAGTCCGCCGTACGAAATCGCCGTTGCCCACGATGCCGACCGCAGGGCTCAAAACCATCATCGCGCTATCCTTCGTGCTAGCCATCGGTTTCCTCTTGGTAATCCTATCATGCGCGCTATATAAGGTCTACTACCCGCTCCTCGTGGTCGCCACCTACGTGCTGGCGCCCGTGCCCAACTGGATAGCCAGCCGCTGCGCGAACCCGGATGACTTCGTCGAGAGCTCCGGAAATGGCATTTTGGATTTGGGACGCTTCTGCACGGGCTTCTTGGTTGTGCAGGGAATTGGTATGACTTCCCCTCTGGCCCTTTTGGCATGTTTGTGTTCTGGCTGGATGGATTAGATGGGTTTTGAGCGCATTATGTGTACACGTCCAGAAAGGGGACTATATGCTAACAAATGATCTCCCTACTCCAGCTCTACCCGCCGTCCTAGCGCATTCGGCTCTAATCGGCATCCCAGCTATGGTCATGTGCATCATTGGAGGCCTACTGATCTACGGGACTATCATCTCGTTCGGCATGTTCTTCCAGGAGGAGCAGGAGTTCTAATAAGTTGAATTCGTGATCGGAGGGGATGAGCGGCAGTAGGAAACCACGGCGTGCGAGGGAGTGTACGTCAAACAGAAGGAATCAAAGGGGCAGTTTGCATTGTTGTAATATAGGCGTATGCGTGTGCATACGCGTACCATGCGAATTCAACGGACTGTGGGCAAGGACTACAACTGGGTTGGCATAGGTTGTCACATCTTTCGGGGCATCATTGAAAACAATACGAATTATTCATCTGTTTATTACACTAACAATTTGCGACGTATGGTATGTGGATTGTTCCGTCGGCTTCCTGATACCTAAATTCATCATGACATCAGATGAGAGACACTTATAGGAAGCACTGTTGAAGGATCAAAGCTCCCTTCTAATTAATGTGATACTGCATAACCCTAACACCACACCCTTCCAAACCTCGTTGTCATCCGCCGTATTCTCATAATGTGTTCTAACCCATGTTTATCATTATAATAATACACGCGTCTTAAAGCTTAGTCTAGGCTACCACCCTGATAGACTACCTCCTAGGTACCATCGACGGTGATGTTGTCATTTTTCTTCTGCACCGCCTTACGGGGAAGAACCTCTACTTGCCTACTCAGCAACTTCCGTAACTCAGGGGTGATAGTCTTTTGTGTTTGCTCTGGTGCTTTCCCGCTACTTCCCCCTGATCGTGGGGATGATTCTGATGGTCTAGAACTAGATGTGGAATTAGGAGAAGGCGGGTCTTTGCGAAGCCTTGGCGGTGGGAAGTTTTGTTTCTTATCAATTGCCTCAATTAATCGTTGGAAGCGACGGAACAGGGCCTCCGCTCGGATTAACGTAGATTCCAGATCCATTGTGTTCGATAGCTCGTTGACTGTATAATTGAATCAGAAATGAAAAGCTTCAAATAATGTCAGAATACATACCATATTTAAGAACCTCATCGAAATGTTTCAAGTGAATCATGATCACATCTCGATGCTTCTCCAGAATAGCCAGAGCAATGAATAAGTGAAAGCTGCTGGTCAAGTAGTCCGTCCAGAGGACCTCCCAAAGGTGCAAGACATCCATCCACATGAACTCGCGTTTATACCATACAAGTAACATGCGGAAGAAAAAGAAGAAATTGGTGCTATCAGCGGACTGAAGATGAGCGTAAAGCTTCGGATCCATGAATTGGACCAGATGGTCGAGGGTGAGAAGTTGATTTCGCATTCCGGACTGGTCCCGCAGGAAATTCCGTTCCATCCGTTCCATGAATTTCTGGAAGGCCCAGAAAGCGATTGCATCGTCTTGCATAACAGCATATATCGGTGCTAGCAAGTCGGACATCCCCTGGACGTAGCCGAGGTCTTTATTATATTCATTATAAGTGAGAAGCATATCCTTCATCTGTTCCATATGAACGTTGGTTCCGGACGTAGCATAGGGTGAGTCAGGATCAGGATGAGGAAGATCTTCTCCTGCGAATATTGGAACTGTGCGGTCAGTTCTGTGCACATCCTTTTCTATATCTGAGGTTTAGCATAAAGACAATTCGAGCACAGATAGCAAGCTTACCGATTCTCCCCCTCTGTTCTCTCCACCATTCACCTTCATCGCCTTCGCCACCGAGGTCTACCAGTCTCTCCCACCAGGCGGCCTTTAGTTTCACATATTCGTCCCTAAGAGATGCGATTTGGGCTTTCCGTTCCTCAGCCGTGCTATACCAGTCATAAACACCGAGCAAGAACAACCAGGCTTCCTTGCGAACTCCATCTTCCGGATCCAGACCACCGTGGAAGATCCGCTCTTTAACCTCGTCAACAGTAATTGCAAGACGTCCAGTTTGAGGATCAAAGAAAGTGTTCCACTCCTTAAGCGTCACAGTTTTCCTCCGCTCCTCCAATGACAGAGAGCTTGTTTCCAGCAGCTCGAACTCGCCAACATCTGTATCTTCCAGCTCCATGACATCACGAGCGGTCCATATCCTTTGGCTTCGATCCCTTTCGCTCTGCTCAGCTATCCCCATAGCCCACCTGGCGAGATATATCCTAGCGCTATCAAATTCGTCTTGTAATGTCTGGACTTCGGGATTCCTCATCAGCCTCCGCACCTGAGGCGGGACTCTTGGATCATCCATTATATTTTGGGCAGTCCTCCGTGTAAAGGTAGTGACTTTGCTGAACTTCTCCAGGAGGTTCCAGCCAGTCTCCTTCACAAACTTCATAACCGGGTCCATGCCCGCATCATTCTGACCGCTAGCGCTCGCGGCCGAAGCTCCAGCAGCACGGCGCGAAGACAGACCCTGAGAACTATCACGTTTGCCAATCGACGAAGGTGTGCTGGTCGTCAATTTCCCACCAAAGGCTTCACTATCCTCCTTGCTGGGCTCTACCAAGTAGATATTCGGCTCAGCTTCGCTTCTTTCGATCCGAACGTAGCGTTTCAGCCAACGGAGGACTTCATCGCCTCCCCAGAACATCTGGCCATTTTCGCCAAAAGGGTCAAAGCTTTCCCTAGCTCGCTTTTTCTTTTGGAGTATGGTCGATTGGCATTCACTGTCGTGGAAAAACAAAGCAGGGAAGCTGTCCCCGGCCCGGGTGTTGATCACCAGGGACCCGAACCACCATCCTAAGCTCGGAGGTCGTACCAGTAAAGAGTAAATAGCACTAACTGGTATGGCGAAAGCGTAATGGCCGACCGAACCTTTGTGGGTGGTTACGGTAGGAGGTGGTGGAACGAGATAGCTCTGCTTCGGCGGGGAATCGCCATCGGTCAAGTCTACTTTCACGTAGATGCTAGCAGCCTCGCCGAGGGAAGATTCAGGTAGCCAAGCAAGTAGAAGATCCGCAGAAGCTGGTGAATTCGAGCTTGTAGAGGAGGATGAAGTTGGTCGTTCGCCACGAGGTCCTTTCTGCTGTAATAATGCTATATAGCCTGGAATGTTATCTTTTGCTGATGGTGTTGGATGGATATAGACTTTGCTTTTAGAATACAAGAGCTTGACACCTTTCCCCGTTTCCGTATGCGTGATGGTGCCATACTCGCTCTCTTCATCGTCGCTCATAGCGTAGAAACTTCCCGTTGGAGAGCTGGCCCGATCCTGTGGGGGATCTGATGTCATGGCGGGGCGTGAAGCTATCCAGCTCGGATAAGCTGGATGTTGTAGGTTGGCGAGATGACAATCTCTAGATAGTATGGACTACGGGATCCAGACCCCTGGATGTTGAAATTTTCGTGTCTGCAATCCTGTAGGGCTAAATTTGTGAAGGAACATGTGAGCATGTGGTTGAGGTCCTTGGGGGTACGTGGTGAATAAGAGACAGCAGGTGCATCGTTTCGCCCCGCCACGCGCCAACCCACAGTTTGTGTTAGTGGGGTTTAACGGGGGACTATTAGCTGTTAACGGTATAGATACTTGGAACGTCCGCGAAAAGGGAGCTAAACTCGGGTACTAAGACCTGCAGCATTAGCTTGCGATTGCCCAGTCATCTGCATTTCCATTTTTGGGGGCTAGAAGTCCGCTGGTGCGTGACAAATCACGCTCGTGATATTTGATTTTTGCCGTCAGTACGGAACCACCGACCTGCGTATTTCGCATCGAACTGAATAGCCCCCCCCTAAATTTATCAGAGCGGTTATTCACGCTGCCTATCCACAAGCATGCATGCACAATGCGTATACAACGAGTCAAATCATAACACAGGGGTATGGGGATACGAACCGAATAAGTTAAATGGCCACGCAGCGAACACGCAATAGATAATAGGCAACGATATTATGTCCTTTAGTCCACCCTATTGTACAAGGAGTATACGCAAGAGCCAAGAGTCATAGCACGCACTTCCATGATCCAATGCTTCAATGTCCTTGATCCCCCTTTCCAGTGGCAGGCTTCGGTAGCCAACGACCTATGCAGCTAATGACTTCCTACACTTTTCCTTTTTCTTCCATGATCGTGACAAATCGTCGTGTTCGGTAGCTCTCCGTAAGGCGGGTGGAGGCGGGAAAGCAAGGTTGAACGGACCGAAGGGGGCGCAGTCGGAGGCGGTAACAGAACACCACGAAGGTGCTTGAATCCACGCCTCAACAGCTGCATGTTAGCCCTCGATATAGCCTCACTTCGCCTCCGCAACTCCAACATTTGCCAAGCCGTGGTAGTTAACCCCCACGATAATTCAATTGTACAGGGTTATCTCGCAACTCCATGCACCTCTCTGAAAATATCATCGCATCCGAGGACCACTAGGCAAACCGCCAGGTCGCCTGCCTCCACCGGGTCTACCTCCACTCCCTGTTCCCAAGTAGTCAGCCTCATTGCTCGCCCATGGTGAATTCGCTGCCATGAAAGGTTTGTCGCTCCTACCTCCACTAGAACCCCCATCATACATCCCTCCAGGCGCAAACCTGTCTTCGTAGTCTCCCGAGCCTCCTCCTCCACTGTAGTTATTGGCTCTAGCATTATTCTGTGGCGGTGGGTTAAAGGGTCCGCTTCCGGCGGGACTCGCTGTTCGTGAACCGCCAAAGAGCCGCTGCTTCAGTCTATCCTGTGCCGAGCCGCCAGTCGTAGGTGGTGCCGTCCCTGTATCCCTTCCATAACTTCCCGCAGTTTGATAGCTCCCCGCTCTTTGACTCGGTAGTGGTCTAGCCGATACGTCGTCTCGTCCGGGAGCTATCGGGTCCGAATTGCGGAGCATGTTGTTTCTCGGGTCGTTAGTCCGCGCGGGAGGGGGCGCGCCTCTGCCTCTCCGTAGACTCTGCGCATCCTGCGGTTGCGACACGGGGTTGTTGTCCCAGAGCGAGCTTAGACCGCCCTGCGGCTGCTGAGTAAGACCCCCGTACCTCGATCCGACTGCCGATGGTTGTGAGTAAACCGCGGTGACGGGAGGAGGCCCTTTGGGATCGGGAGGGAGCCATGAGGGAAATGGCTTGCCCTTCTCAGTGTAGTAAGATCGCAGCACTCTGCATACGTGGGTATCGTCTTCGGTGTCGCCGTCGGCTTCGCTGCTGAGAAACGTTCGTTGGAGATTGGAGATCTTCGATGTCGTTGCACCGACGATGTTGCTATACCAGGCCGACATGCTGTATTCTGTTTTGTGCTCCTGGCGAAGGCTTGGGGAACTGTGTTCTCGGTTAGATGCGTCCGAGAGGGGGCGCGTTTGTACGAGGAGGCTTGGTCGCGTAGACAACTATATAGTTTGATCAGGGCTTGTATTGAAGGTGATTAGGTACAAGTAGGTACATGTAGGTACGTGATGGAATTTGCATAGAAAAAGAGAGCGACACGGTCGCGAGATAAGATACACCTGTTAAACCCCCTGTGACTGTGTTATAGAAAAAAGGGTGTTGAGGAATGCGTTTCAAGAGTGCTTGGTTCGGCGAGAATGATTGATTGATCAGTGCCAGGCTGGTGGGTAATAAAATACACAGTAAATGTAGTGGATGACGCCCCGCCAACCGGGAAAGTCACCTCCCTGAATGCTACCAAAAACCGTAAAACAACTTGTTAAGATTGACCACCAGAATATTGGAACACTATCCAATTGACAAATAAGGATCTACGATGCACAAAATACAACATCCACTAATCAGCTATCAATTTGATATTTGAATAGACAAATTTCATCCGGCCAAAATTTTGCGCATGCGAGAAGTACAGTTGCGCATTTATATTCGTAATATGTGCATGTATGGAAAGGGTATCAAAGGACTTTTGCTGCAGCGAGACATGCCGTATGATGGTGCTCCAACCCAATTGTGCTTTCTAGAAAGCAAGCTCCTCTCGATGCCGCTCGAACTCGTGCTCATGTTCAATCTCCCTTCCGCGTCGAGCAACCTTCTTCGCCTTCCCGGTAATAACCCGCGCTCTCTTCCTCTTCTCACCAACAGCCTTCTTCGTTGATTCAACCTCGCTGTCTTCGCTCTCCGAATCCTCTTCCTTGCCGGATTCATCGCTTCCTAGCCAATCCTCGATGTCCTCAAGGTCATCCTCGCTCTCCTCAAAATCGCTGACGTACTCAACGGCTCCGTCCTCTTCTTCCTCGGACTCGAACTCTTCTTCTTCTTCGTCTTCGTCTTCATCTTCAATGCCTTGGTCGAGATCCTTGTCTCTCTGTCCTTCACCCTCGCGCTCCATAGCATTAAGAACCTTCTTCCAGATAGTTTCGCTAACATTGAGCGGTTGGTCGCCGTATGCACCCTCGCGCAGTCTCTGTATAAGTTCACGCTCGATCGTGCGTTCCAACTTAGCAGCAGCCTCTGCTTTGCGCTCTCTGGTCTCTTCTCGCCGCCGAATCTTGGGTGCCATCTTGGGCACGAGCTTCTCGCCTAGGCGTGCCTCTTCCTTTGCTAGCCTTCTCATCCTTATCGCTACTTGCGTAAGTCTGGTAACACGCTGCTTCGCCTTGTGGATCAGGAATTTAGGCCAGTAGATGAGGTGTTCATCGATTTGCTTTAGAGCGGTGGCATAGTTCTGCGACAATTTGATTCTCTGCCATAGCTTCGCCGGTGTATGTGCTCGCTCCTACGTTTGGTCAATAGAGGTAAACAGAAAGTAGAGAAAATAGTACGGACAATAGTTTTCATGTACAGATATAAGGTACCCTTGGTAGGATGGGCTCTGACGGTGGCATAGCGGGAGTTGGCGAGAGGACATGACTGCCTATTACAAAGACCTGTCACATTGTATCTAAAAGAGTATCAGCACAATCGAACGACGGTATTACCCAGGTTCTCTCCTTACTCGTTTCGACAGAAATTCTTCTCTTTTGTCGTTCTAGTAGCAAGTCAGCATTCTAAGTCAAGAGTAGACTTTTGCGACGGGCTCACTTCAGTTTAAAACTGCAAAATTGCTTGTCGATGACCTGCCAAATGATTTCGTCCGACATCTTGCTCGAATTTCGATATCAATCCGATTTGCAAGGTAAAGACGTAGAGAGGTCGGGGATTGTCGCTAATTGAAGAGGCGAGTAAACCCAGCTTCAGAAAATATTGGGTCGGGAAACTTTTCAAAAAATTCTGCCATTGCGGAAGAAGGGTCTCCAGCGGGCGTCGAAGGCGGTCAAATAAAACTGGTTAGTGGCCGACAGCTCTGACCAATCAGACAGTGCATAATGCTAGCCTCATGGGTACTTCTACGTTGTACACACTTCTCAACTCCAATTTTTTGTATCACTCGCTTTAAACCATGTATTCTCAATAATTCACTCCCGCTGGTATAGAACTGAACTTTTCAATCGATTTCTTATCATATGGTTTTCGCCATATAATCAAAGCTCCTAACCGGGGTTTTAGGAGGGTGTCCGGCCCATGTATCGCGTTGCTAGGAGGTGCTTGTTCACCTGTTCGAGGTGGCCCAGAAATATCCAGCCCGTTTATCTGACTCGTCAATCTCTCCCGCCTTCGCGGATTTTCACAACATCTTATCAGCGCAATACAAGCAATCATGTGGATGTGATTTCTCATCAATCACCTCTCCAACATCGTGATGACACAATCTACGCTTTGTCCACGGCCGTCGGTAAAGCCGGCATCGCGGTGATTCGAATATCGGGACCCTCGTCTAAATCTGTATGGCTTACTTACTTCCAGTTTGATGGCCAGGGCTGATAGGTTGTAAGATATACGAAGGGCTCTGTCCAAATAAAGCTTCCTTGAAGCCCCGCTATGCCACCATAAGGACCCTGTATCATCCGGAGTCGAACGGTTCCGAGATCCTTGATGCGGAAGCATTGGTGCTCTTCTTCCCAAGCCCAAAGACAGTCACGGGTGATGATGTATTGGAATTGCACGTCCACGGCGGCAGCGCAACCGTGAAAGCCGTTCTCGCAGCAATTCCCAAATGCGCCGCCGCAGGGACGATCCGTTATGCCGAGCCAGGGGAATTCACCAAGCGTGCCTTTCTTAATGACCGGCTCGACTTAGCCCAGGTCGAGGCTCTAAGCGAGACCCTCGCGGCAGAGACGGAACAACAGCGACGCGCGGCGGTTCGCGGTAGTAGCGGTTCGCTAGGTCGTACGTACGAGGACTGGCGTCAGGCCCTCCTACAAGCTCGGGCCGAAATGGAAGCTCTCATCGACTTCTCTGAAGACCAGCATTTCGACGAGTCGCCCACTTCTCTGGTGGGTAACGTGACAAAGCAGGTTAAGCAGATCCTTCAGAGCATACACGTCCATGAAGGAGCCAGCGAGCGGAGCGAACTTCTTCGCAATGGGATCAAGATCGCGCTGGTGGGGCCGCCGAACGTCGGCAAAAGCTCGTTTATGAACCAAATAGTGGGCCGGGAAGCGTCAATTGTCTCAGGAGAGTCCGGAACTACACGAGATATCATCGAGGCCAATCTAGACATTCGGGGGTATCTATGTACCTTTGCTGATACGGCTGGATTCAGAAGTGCCGATATCAAGGATTACACGGGTCCTCAAGGATCCGAAGCCAAGATCGGGGCTGTTGAAGAAGAGGGAATCCGTCGGGCGAGGGTCAAAGCCACCCAATCTGATGTCATCATCGTTCTCGCCTCCGTCGAGGCGGATACCTTTGGCAAACCCCATATTCGATTCGATCTGGAAACTCTGAAACTGGCTGCAGAGTGTAAAGAGCGCCTTGTTGTTGTCAACAAGCGAGATGCTGTCTCTGAAGACGAACTACAGGCTCTCGTTCAGCAATTTACAGAAGAGGTGCTTGCTAAAGTGAAAGGCCTCGAGGGAGTTCAACCATTACTCATATCTTGCAAGGAGGCGCAAGATCTAGGTTCTGACCAGATCGATCCAGGGGGGATAAGGCGGGTAACCGATCAGCTGGTGTCGTCGTTCAAAGATATGACTTCGCTTCCCGCCACTTTGCAAGACCTCCACGGGGTTACTGAACGTCAGAGACAGCTTCTCGTAAAGTGTAGGGGACATCTAGAGAGTTACCTTGAGAGCGTGGGAGCCACCGATTTAGCGGCCCAAGAGGGCGCGTCCGACGAAATTCACAGCTACGACACAGATATCACTATGGCAGCTGAACATCTCCGTTACGCCGCTAACTTCCTAGGGCGAATAACTGGACGCGGAGAAGTAGGCGATGTGGAGGAGATCCTTGGCGTCATCTTCGAGAAGTAAGTGCCGGCACTTGTTGCATTAGTCTCATCAAACTAACTCGGGACAGGTTTTGCGTGGGAAAGTGATTGAATTTCAAGGTTGATATAGGTAAAACATCCAAAACCAAATACGAATACAAAATATAAAGATCCAAATCGCCTATATCGCCGTCCCTATGCTTCTAATTGCCCTGTCGATGCATTTTCCTTTTCCGTCATCCCAGTCTATCCCAATGTTGGTGATACAATATTACGCGTGAGCGTATGTCTATTCTAATGTTTTGGTCTTTCTTTCCTGGTATCGTACAGCCGTAATAGTACAAGGTGTAAATGCTGTGTGAAGTTCGAAAAATGCCGCTATGAATGCAGAGACATAGGAAATTGTAACAAGTACGAGTAAGGAAAAGCCGCTTTGAGTCGCTCTATGACTTGTGGGCTGGATTGGTGGTGGTATAAAGGCGATGGCGATGGCGAGATATTAAGATGGTTGGGTATTCCGCGTGAGCGTCAGGCACCATCTGGTCTAATGGATGTAATTGGTGTTTTTCATCGCCGTTGTGACAAGTGCAGCATCTTTAGTTGTATCCACTTCGGCCGAAGTTGAGGAAGGATCGGCCGTCTTCATCGTCGCCGTCCTTGTTGTACCCACTGCGGCCGAAGCTCTTCTTGTCGTCATCGGAGTCATCCTTGTTGTAGCCGCTGCGTCCGAAGTTGCGCTTGTTATCCTCGTTGTCACCGTCCTTGTTGTAGCCGCTTCGGCCAAAGTTGGCCATCTGAGAGGCAGAGCTGAAAGTGATACCGGCCATTGCGACTGTTGTGTTTGTGAAAGTGTAGATATTGAAGTAGAAAATGGTGAGAAAAGAGATGCTATATATGAAAGCAGTAGCAGATGAATGACTCGATGAAAGTATTATACAGTTGTTTGTATTGTAGAAGCTGTTATTGTTCTTGTTGATTCTGTGATGGTGATGAGGATCGGGAATGATGCCTCAAAGTCGAGGATTCCCTCGAGTTATATACATAATATTTCCCCAGGAGGTACTATACGGGCTTAGCTAGTCTTTCTCTAGTCTTCGATGAACTGTGTGGCCCGCGGGTAGCTCCTAGCTCGAGCTTACCCGGCTGGGGTCCGTTGGTGAGCAGGGCCCCCCGGCTGAGGACCAGTCTGCCGGTGGTAATGACATCTTGCTGCTTGCTGCGGAAATCTTCAGCCTCGAAGGGGAGTCACGCCTGATCAGGATCCGTACCGAAGATGTCGAGTCTTAGACATGTGGGTTGGGGGGGGGTGTGTGTGAAGAGGGCGACCACGTTTTAACCCTTGCAAGTTGTGTCAGCAAGGGGACCCGGCATAAGATAAGCGTGCCAGGGCTATGATATTTTTTTCGGGACCACTAAGGCCATTTTTGGTTCAAAATAAGGGTTGCCATTTCTGGATCGGGCTATATGGTGCTTTTCTGTTGTTGCATTGGCTGAAAAGGAGGGTGGTTGCGGAAGTACTCGTTTAATTACGGCACCAGACTGTTGGTACCTACAATCAGGTCATCAAAGGTGGGCTGCAGCAAGGTTGTAGGCTAGTTGGAGGGGTTGTCTGCATAGAAGGCGCGAAGAAAAATGCATGGAAGCCAGCAAAACCTTCTAATTTTGGGGGCCGCCGCAGGACCCTAACCCTACTAACCCGCTTTTGGGTCCATTTACCATCATAGGGCTGAGGTCCTCGTGGTCCGCGTCGTTTTTCCTTGGTACTATTTCTTTGGTACTATTACATCTTACCTTCACCAATGAGCTACCGTATTGTCGCTTTTTGGTGCTTGTAGGAATGTGACGGAGACTCGATCTCATTGGTCTTTCGTAAATAAATAATTATAACAATTCATTTTTTCACTATTATTCGCCGTTCAATATTTCACCCAATCAAGCGACAATATTCCCGAGAGAGCAAAGTCGTTCCCCCCTAAAACGCAGCTCCCCAATAACAAGTCAGTATTGTAGGGTTGTTGTAGGGTAGTATTTCTACACCAACTTTTTATGACCCATACCAAAAAAAACTACTTTGCGGCATTACATACATATCGCATTGCAGCATCACGCATCATAATGGTTCACGCTGCACTGCAAGGTACCCTCCCGATTTAGTACACCCACAACGGCCCTTTTCCGTCTATTTGTTGCATCTCGAAAACAGGGGCCTTCTTCTTGCATACATAATACATACATAATACATCTACAGAACGTGGCTCACCATTCTCGGATAGGCAATATGTGATCATGATTACTCGGGCAATACCGAGTATACTCGTTCTGAGGGGCATTCACAGTGAACGTGATTGTAATACTCTTTTCTTGGCTGTTTTCTGCTTATCTCCTAATACCTTAATAATCACAATAAACATTCCGCCGAAGGGGGCACATCAGTATTCTATCCATATACCGTCTGCCAACTGGGTATTTGTCATCACCTGGCCGGTGACTCAGCTCTAATCAATTCGAGAAAACGAGACGGACCGGGCCTCAACCAATCCGGGGCTAAGAACAGGCTTCCGGGGAGGTCTGACCTGTCTCCGGTCGGACGAAAAGCATAGGACAAGTGTGGCTTTCAATATATGTACCCGCTCATCCGCACCGGGCATAGGGTTGTTGTGTCTGCAGGTACAGGACGAATACAGGACGAATACAGGGGATCGGGACTTTTGAGCCAGTGTCGTATCAGTTTAACGAGATTAGACGCGATCTCTCTCGCAGGAAGGCTCGTGACAGCAGAACGCATGTCAACTGAGATCTGGGTAAACAAGGACTATGATACAGCTGAAACCGTATGTACGCTAGAGCAATCGGTCGTCGAGCCAATCTCATCGTCGCATCTACGAATCGCCGTATCTGAATTTGCTTGGGTCTACAGGGGGGAAGCCACGAGATGCCAAGAATACTACACAATTCACCACTAACATTTGCAGCAACCTGCACGTCGTAGAGTCAGGGTCTCTGTGTCTGTGTCTGTGTATGTGTTGGTGGGGGACTATTCTAGCGCTTACGGTAATGCGAAAGTGGGTTAATTATGTATTAGCCCTCCCTATTAATAGATTTCTTGGTTTTCCAATTGTCCGCAACAACAGAAAGGCCAGAAACTTACCATAGCAGGTGGCAGGTACCTATATTCAGGTCTATCTTATTCATGGGATGCGCTTTACAGTATGCAAGTCAGTTGGCCGTCGCTCTACGACCCAATTGAAAAGAGCGGTCTTGGAATTATGTACAATAATCGCACTGCCACCCGATTTTTAACATCACGGAAGATTCCCGTTGCCTACTCATTCTTAATCATTCTTACTATCTACGGAATACCCTCTTCGACACCATTTAACGCCTTTTACATTCCCACATCCATGCATCTGTATCCCACTTTTTCATGCTATACCTCTATTTTCCCACCAACTAGAAGCCAGTGTATCACCACCATGACTACTATTTAGCATAGCCTTATGTAAGAGAGATCAGCTGCAAGAGTGACGGCAGGTGGGCATTGCTTTCGAGATCATAAGAATCTGAAGAATCTGGTATAACCAGAGCAGTCATGTTTCATACAACTTCGGCGACGACCGTCGTACCTCTCTATACTCTGTGCTTATCGGCGTTAAAATTACTTGCGAGAGTAAATAGATATACGCCTTCGATTCACCGTGAGTCAAACTGTGTAATTTGGACTGATGGTGAGTCAGGCCACCCCGGAGTATCCGCGAGCTATGGATAGAATCTACTCGTACAGTATTGTCCAATTGATTGTTTCTCATTAATCAAGCTGTTATATCCACTTCTTGATATGTTTGTTTGGCATTTTCTCCGGCCCCCAAGTGCCTCAACTTCGGTAGGCGTTTGTTTCATATATTCGCCACCCTCTCGGCAAGGCTCAACCCTCAACCTACATATAACAGCTCGGCTGGTTTTAGACCCCATCGCCGCATATTCGCGGCGATATAGCTCAATTCTGTTATAGCAACATGGTTAGCATGGTTCGAGATGTTCATCCAATTGATCGCGACAGCGATCGGTAGTTGCTTTAAATCCAGTCTCCACACAAGGCATCCTTCTTCGCCCAGCGCCAGAGTTGACCAAGTGCTGGTTCTTCACTTTGAGTTAGGAATCATTGTTCGAAAAAATCAGGCAATTAGGCAGAAAGACAGTTCATTTCGTCCCCCACGAGTTCTCAGCTTTCGGCGAAGATCTAATCAGAGTAGGGCTTAGATTGTGCACGTTACACAGCGGCTTGATAATTTGTTGGTAATCGTCCTAATTGCAGCCCTTGGGACTTGGGGAGGATGTTTCGAGGGTTTTCGTCTAATGTCCTCTGCATAACATGCAGATTCTGCAGCGGGTAATTTGGGGATTTCCTGGGATACCCCCCTATCCAGGTTTCGTTTCGAATTGCCATTGGGGGTCCAGCTCTCTCTTGTGACAAGGCGAGTTACCGTAAGCGAAGAGACAGAACCATCATTTCTCAGAAAAAAATTTGTCCAAATTAGTATTGCTAGGCGAAATACATCAAAGATAGTCCCGTCAATACGACACAAATTTGGAGAGTCCCAGCCCTCTGGACCCGGATGCGGCTCAGATCTGCCGACCCTCAACCTTTCTACCCTCTCTACGCAACGCCTCCGAAAATGCAGAGCTGAACCCGCGTTAAGCCACTATGTTACATAGCTGGTTTCCCGACGCGTGGCAATTGGCATCTCAGGCTGGCTGCTATAATGCATTCATAAAATTTGACAGCCGAAGCTGTGACTTCCAGCTCGTGAAGACCGTCACCAAGATGCGACCTGTAGACCACACGAGATTCTCACCGAGATATTGGGATGCATCGCAGCGATTGATGGTAGTATACTCGCCTGTCACCATACCTGTGATGGCGGTGCGACTGACCAGCACCCCGCGGGTCTAGAGAGGGCCATTGGGGATTCCAGCAGGCACACGTGGCATGACGCAAAGGTTGTAAGACCATCATAAGCATTTTACATAAGAAGCCGACCTGTCAATTTCATTATCTGGTCAATCAGAAGCTCATGTTGCTGCAAGTACAATGCAGGAACGGCACTGCCAGGTAAGACGAAAGCGTTAAGGCGAAAAAAGGGAAGAAGAAAAAAAATTGCTTTGCATATGCATGTTTCATATGCAACGTTATGCAATCTTTTGTACTATGTTACATCATGGCATGCATGCATCGTATAGTCGGGGAATCGCATTGAGGTCTACGTGTTCGTGAATCCTATTATTCCTACTTTAGCACACCGCAATTTATTCTATAGGCTTCAACAGCAATAATAGGAAGCGATCCCAAGAATGCCCAGTTCACCATCTAAACAGTTTGTGTAACATCTCCATATTCCACTACGCAGGAAGCTGGCACAGAAGTTGGAGTAAACGAGTATGCTGCAAATAGAATACCTACCTAAATAGCATGCCAGAATATCACTCACGAGTAGGCAATTGTCCGGGACCGAAATTCATTACAATCAATTAGAACATGGGAAATCTTACTGCGAGTAAATACCGTTTATTTGTGTAGATATATTGAGTATAGGGGTTAATTGTGTAACCTCAGTCAGTGTTGTTTTATACTCGGCTACTGAACTTACTAAGACGGATATTTGTAAGGTGAAGGAAATGGCTATTCATACTTATCTACCTAGGCACTGAAAGGTGAACATAAATGACTCTTCTCGAAACGATATGCTTGACCCTTCAGGCTAAGACCGCCCTGTCGATAGAGGAAGATTTATTAAAAGCAACAGCGCCTAGGAGATGCGCAGCTTACTACACATCATGTATCTCTAACTTCTATTGCCGCCGGGTAGCATGCTTAAGGCAGATGAAGGTGCTGCAATCGTACGATACGGCATTGTCATTAATTACGAGTCAACCTATCCTCGAAGGCAAATATGCCTTTTCACCTTAAATAGTGAATTCTCTTACACGTGCCAATTATGTTGAAAGGTTTAGTAACAAGGGGAGAGTTCATTTGTCTGTGAAATACTAAGAGCTTATTACCCCTGAATTAGGGTCTAATATCATGTCACATGATAACACCTTAAATAAACTGCGAAAAGGGGTTATATTCATATACACTCACACAATGTCTAGGTCTAGGGTTTAATATGTTTAAATATTGATATTTACTGAGTTATTCCTGTCTCGCCAGGTATAAGATAGCTGCCTACCTGTATGCCTAACATTGAAGTCTCGAGATATCCCTGACCTATCGTTACTAAGGGGATCATTCCGGCAATCGTAAAGTGCTTCTAGAAAGCTATATTTGCCGCTCGCACACGGATGTCTCAGCCTTACCAACCGCTAAGTCTCAAATTAATTCTCATTTTGACTTAAACGAAAGAAGCTGGCTGGCTAGTCGAAGTGACATCAATATGAATCACATACTTATTTTGGCTAACCGTTCTGTCACTATGACAAGCCTTGTCTTGAAGCCTGTTTCGAAGTGGGACTTTGTTCAACACACCCCCCTTAAAAAAGAACTGAGACATCCGAGCAGCCTCGTGCGTAATCTTTCCTTCCACCCGAATTTGTCCCCACGGACAAGCTTTCAAGGCTTGCGTTTAGGTCAAGCCATAGGATTGATAAGCTATAGCATCATAGAGTACGTAGTGTCGCTTGTACTTCATGTGATTAGAGTCTTGGCCAATACGAGAAGTACTTTGTGAGGCTGTCACACCATATTGTCTCAACTTCCTCAAGATTTTGACGATTGACAATCATTACCGAGACTTACACCGACGGCCACTGGAGGAGTCACTGGACTCGAACCAAGCCGCACGGAAAGCAACCGATAGCCAGTAGCCCTCATTAGGCAATTGCACCGTGCAAGCTATCTACGGGAAATTTGGAATAAGGCGCCGGAAATGAAAGGTCTAGAATCAACAGTTACCCGACTCTGCATATCAAAGCCGGTAGCCTATGCGACGGGTCAGCCGCATGACGTTTAGGCAAGTAGGTAACTTACCTCTAATTATGGTGCCACCAACTGTTACGTTACCAGATCAAGCCACAGCCTACACCAAATGAAAAAAAAAGTCTGCCTTGCCACAACTGCAGGTAACCAAGCGACTGTACGCCGTATTTGAACGTACGTTCAGCCTCGAAAACCCCCAATCGGGCATTCTTCGCTATCTTGCAATCCTACATAGGCAACAAGCGTTACACAGACCTGAAATTGGGGTCAGCTCCCCGGATCGGATTTTCAGTACTTAAGTACAGCCACCACGTGTAGGGGGACGTTTCGCCACATAGTATTACCGTATTACCCGATGACTACATAGGAGAGAAGGATCTCAATCGTGCGTGGCTTGGACAAGCGGCATGGCGCCTGCCGGACCGATTGGGAAGGGAACCCGGGTTCCGATTGCAGATTGCAGATTGGACGAGATAAGTGAGCGCACGCCCCAGCCACATCCACTCCGCCGGTACGATACCCTGCGGGCGCTGATTGGCTGCTGTCGACTCATACCTCGTAAGCACAACATCGATCTCGCTCTCTGTCTCGGTTTGAAACCACTGTCATAAGCCGGGTCAATGTTAGAGCTTTTGATTATGTATTCTGTTTCAACCTCATTATATACTATTAAAGTATAGAGCGTAAAAGACTGTGCAACGGTAAGAATTTCTCGCTCAAACATGCCTAGCTGATCCGTATTGCTATCGAATAGATATTAACACGAGATATCTAATAGCCGTTAGAGTTAGATGCATCGTGCAATACGGCGTACTTTGTGATATTGCTTAATTAGGCGGCCTCCTATCGCCCCCTTTTTACCTCCGAGAGAGAAACCAAGAGTTTATCACAGAAGCATGAGCACCCCGAAGGATATTCCTGCCGTGTGGCACGAAGCACCCGATACATGTAAACGGTCCCATGGTGAGCCTAGATTTTATCATGACTTACTTAGAAATGAATTGCTCAGCTATGCGGTCTACTAGGGGTTGGTATCTATCAATTGGAAGCGGTCCCGACCCCATATTTGCGAGTACTTGTTTTAGGATCGTTGTTAATTCCTCACGAAGGCACACACACTCAAGTAGATAACTTTGGAGAATCTCATTTCAATAGATTGGCCACACTATCTTTATGATGAGCAGGAAATTTGGCTCGTGAAGGACTCACAGGTTTGTTGTAATATGTGATTTGGAAGAATAGATGGTATGCATCTCAGTTATTACATCTGATCTCGAGTATAACTACGAAGTCAACGACAGAGCGATTTGTTATCGCGACATATTTACGGAAACTTAAAACCAAAAGGTTGAGTCATCACGTAAGAGCTCTGGCGTTCTCGGAGCCCCCGTTACGGCTATAAATAATTAGGTATGAAGCGTCAAAAACGGCAATTACGCATTTACATAGATGACCACGAAGTTGTGTTTCACATCCTTCTCAAGCCTCGACTCGATGGCACTCTAGGAGAAGTATCAGGTGCTCATATCCGTCCTAGACACTACAAGTATTCTCATAAAGCCCCTAGGGGTGGATATTTTTATGATTGGTGCACAGATCGTAGAACGGAGTTTCTAACCTACCCACGTAAAATAACGAAAAGGGGTAAAGTTCTCTTGGATGATTCTGATGTCGTACTATCTCATCATTTGTAGCCTCAAACGGAGAAGCTTTCAACATCCAAAAAGGTGAAAATGGTATTGGGATAAAATAAATCTTGTCGCCGAGGGTAGTTCGTACCACCTAAATCTACACATAGGAGTAAACTCGAATAGGGGCTAGGATCTCACTAAAGGAGTATAAGCTTTGAGAGTCTATGACCCTTCCCTCATCTATCAGTGTTAAGTTAATATCATTTCACTTCCTTGTTAATATCAACCCCAGAGATCTCCATGAAATCTACTGACTAACGGAGATCTCGCAAATATATAGTCTAGATTCAAGTTCCCCAACGTTCCCAGCATGCCGCCATATCACCTCCCGGGGCCGCTTCATAATGCTAGAATCGACAATAACCAGATGGGGGCCTTTTCATCAACCGAACTACCTACGATGACCAAACACTCTAGGTGAGATACTTAAATTACGTCAAAGCCGCTATGATGAACGCCTGGAGCCGTGGTCGGATCTGTCCTTGTATGGATCCTGGAATCCACCCGCGGCGGAATTGTCCCTCTGTACAAAATTACAGTCGAGGTTCGAGCTTCTCACTAAGGAGGAAGAAGAGAATCTCAAGGGCAAGACTGTGTTCGAGATTCGCGAGGAGTCCGGTCGAAAGGCTATCGCGGCGCCATCGAATGAGAAACAATATATTGATCACCCTCGGTACAATTACTTCTCTACGTGGACCAAAAAAAAGGAGGCAGCGGCTAGTTATCGAGTTTCTAATATTAAAACAACCTAAGACAGAGAAGTTTAGATTGCTGCCATATAGCCCGCCTCCTTTCCCTATTCTTCATTCAGTAGTATTGTAGCGATTGCAATAAAGGGTGATAAGATGGCCATATAACTACAAGAATGCAACCTATTGTTTGTAAGTTTGGTGACTATAAACACCACCTTTATACAGCAGTTCAGGTTCACTTTTTAATAGAGATACGCTATAATTGCAAAGGCTATAGCGCTGAAGGCCACTGTAATTCTAGTGAGCTATAGCACATCATCCCCTATGATAAATTGACCAATTAAATTATGAGGCTTGCATAGCTGACTAATTTGACTAGCTTACTAATAGTTAGCGTTTCGTCCTTTGATTACATAACGTGCCTAGTTTGATAATTACATAAGCTCAGAGCCGCCAGCTCAACAGTCAATTTTTAACTGTTACGTGCCTACAAGAAGTGCGTTAGTATATTAATCGGTATGTTTACTGAATAGCCTCTAAGCTAGCTCTTCAATAAACTGCTATATGTATAGGTGTCTTATACACACCTGAGTGCCGTGTATAATGGTAGGCTTAGGTAAGATGCGTCTGAAAGAAGAACAGAAGATATTACGTAACATAATAGCCAGTGTTTTGAGTGGACGAATAATCACAACAGCCCGGGTTCCAATTAGGTGCTATAATGCGCTAAGCATATTGTAATTACAGGGACTTATAGCGTTATAGGCCCTGTAATGCAACGAACTCCTATCCAAAAAAGCCTATCATCATGGAACTGGTACGATGGCTGTCTTCTCGAAATCCTCCTTAATACTAATGCCTATCAGCATTGATTCGGCGTTATGTCCATGAAGAAAATATTCACCTCCCTACTACATAAATTAAGAGAGCTCATTTACGCCATTTTTTCCTAACCTCCGCTTAAACTCTCTTCTTGCCCTCTTCCTCTCTCTCAGCCTCCTCCCTAAACCACTTTCCTGCTATCTCAAGACCTTCGTTCATACTGACCTTTGGCCTGTAGCCTAGGACTCTCTTTGCCTTTTCACAACTAAGAGTGCGAGTTATAGTTGACAGGCGGACTGCTTCGTAGGTTACGATGGGTTGACCTTTACCCAAGGTTCGAAACCAAGTAGTCCACTCGCTGATGGTAGCCATTGTCAGGGCAACCCAAACAGGAATGACTTTAATCTCATCTTCCTTGACCGCAAGACCGACAGACGCCGCAATAGCCCGCTGGAATTCCCAGAATTTAACACGCTCGTCGTTGGTGACATTGAAGGTCTCGCCATCCACGCGCATATCAGAGGGTGGAGGAGGTTTTCCATATGCGCGTACGAGAGCTTCCGCGGCGAGTATGTGAAGGTCGACAAGATTGGAAATATAGACGAAGTCGTAGAGATTGTCCCCGGAACCCATTTGAAACTTCGCTTTTCCCTGCTTAGCATTGGCAATGATCTTGCTCATCAATACAGTATCACGCGCTCCAAAGGCGGTGGCAGGACGCAGCGAGACAGTCAACATAGATGAGTCTCCATTCTCACGGTTGGCAGCGAGGATCTCAGCTTCTGCCTCGGCCTTGGTCAGGGTGTAGACACGCTTCTGGGCAGGATACTGAAGGACTGGGAGATTCTCATCGGCGTCAATTAGATCCGTGAGATTGTCATGGATAACGGATGAAGTGGAAGTATTGACGAAGGCTTGTACTGTTTTGACGTTTCTAGCTGACGCGAGTAAGTTACGAGCCCCAGTAACGTTCACTCTTTGGAATACCGCAGGTTGCTGGACGGTAGAATCCGGACATGCGATGTGAAAAATGACCTTTGGCTTGGCCTCGGCGAACACGGTCTCAACATCGGCTGCCGATGAAATGTCACAAGTGTGGTATGTAACGCCGGGAATGCGGTTGCGACTGGTGTTTATGTCTATGACGTGGATCTGGCATTCAGAATCGCGCTCCAGGAGGCCGCTGGCAAGATGGAAGCCGATGAAGCCACATCCACCGGTGATAACAACAGGGCTAAGGGAGGCAACGCTGCTAGCCATGATGAGACGATGAACGTGGAGGGGGCTAGGATGGATAAGCCTTGCTTGTAGATTGAGCGAGGAGAGGCGATAGATGCGATATGGCTGGAAGGTTTGGAAAAAAAAAAGGGGACGACAAACAGGCTTCACTGAATTTATTTCTAACTTGATTGAATCGTGTTGGTGGTACGGCAATTGCAACTAACGTTAAACCGTGATTGGACAACATCTTTCTTCTTCTTTTCCACAAACCTCGAAACGCCGCTAGTGATGCTAGGGATGGATATCTAAATTCCCTGCCGGCCTGCGTACTTCCGCGCGTAGGGTAAAGGGCTATCTCCAGCGCGTCCTATGCTCCATGCTGAGACGGATCAAGATTCTGTTATCTTTCTTGCCATTCCTTCTGGAGGAAACTGGCTTAGGGTTTCCTTCGCGTCTATCAATTATGTGGATATTCTTAGTAGGTACCTAATAGGGTTGGAGGCATGGGCAGACCTCGTTAGAGCTGTCCACGACATGGGCTTAGTTGCTGGTTTCTTTGTGTCCTTTGAGCTTGGTGTATACGTACTTCGCTAGTTGTTGGGCATCAGATATAATGTTTATAGCTGTAAAACTTATCGAATTCAGGTAGTTTGCTAACTTCATAATGTACGCCCGAACCTCTGATCTATAGCTGCTTAATGCTTATCCGTGTAGTTATCCACGAAGGTATTGAGTCATAGAGTTAAATCGTGAATTACTTAATTTTAATGCTGATTTTGTGTTCAAGTTTATCTATATCCACGAAAATAGATTGCCGTTATCGATGCATTCTAGGGGTACGTGGGACTTTGTCTCTAAGCTCGTTGACAAAGAAATTTTATAAGCTAGAAGCTGACAATGACCTTTGTATTCACATTTAATAATTATTTCACCTCAATATACTATACAAGATATGCAATAAGTAGGTTCAAAGGTCGCACAATCCAAAATGCTCCTCAAGTTGTAGAGAGGATCTTGTTTCATATCCTAGGTATGAAAGCAATATTAGCATACATAAGTTACCAGACCTCGAAGTATGGACTTAGTTGACTGTATAGGTATGATTAGAGGCATCCTATCATTGGCCTTCTCCATGAATCTCTCAGTGCTGTCTTCAATCTTATGGACCTCACGCTGAAACATGGGAACGTACTATGTAAGCTTGTGGAATTACCTATATTAGGTACATAATCGCTGATTATCAATGAACTACCCGATTATATGATGCCATAGGAACAGTAGAATTTAGGATCACACAAAAAATATCTAGCTCCGACCAGGATGCGCTTGATACTAGGGGGTTTAGGCTAACATTCTCTAACAGTGTTAGCAGTACGCCCACCTTATAGCTTGGGCACATTGTCGCCCATGCCTTCTTGAGCAACTCGATTTAGAGATGGGAGTATGAAATATAGGGAATCGTTCTACATGCCGCTTCAATAAATCTCCCCTTAACACTATTTCTACGGGAACACAGACAGAGGAGAAGAGCCCCAGAACTAGCGATAGCCCCCTGAAGTATGGGAGATATCTAAATCAACAGATATGAATACACAACATATATCATGTTTTGTTAAAACTTCACAGCAGCAAGATGTCCGAAACATCTCGGTATTTTGGCGGATTGTGAAGATGTACTACTTGTCTAGAAAACAAGGCTCCGGTATGGGAACAGCTTGCGGCTTGACAAAACCGCACATAAACATGCCCCTTGTTTCCTAACCGGCTACCTGCCTACCTAATACAATCGATATATTCGGTAACAACTCTTTGTGAACATCAAAACTGTCAATAGACAAGAAAAACAGTTCAATTTTTTAGAAGTAGATAAATTAAAGTCAAAATCCAAACTTCCAACTCAAAATCCTAATATCCATCCAGTAAGCTCAGCCACCATAATACCATCTGATCAATATCTCATTCTCTGAGAAGTACCAAGCAATCAACACCTCCATATCAAGATTCCTCCGATTCATACCGAAGTTTTTATCACACATAACAACGATTCACAATGGCCAAATGCAGCTGTGCTTGTGGTTGTGAAGCCGAGGCTCCAGCAGGCAAGGCTCACTGTGACTCCTGCCGAGCTGGAAACTGTGTGTCAGAACGGTGTTTATCCCTAGAAGACAATGAAGACCGTCGATATGACAACATCAGTAGCATCGTTTACGAACAGCCTGGATTTTGGCGTAAAGAAATGTAAACACGCAAAGTAAACTTTATCCTTATAAGTAATTCCTTAGGGATTTATTTATAAGAAAGCCAATGTTATCCATTGCCTTACCTAGGCTGAGGCTTATTAGTTTAGTTACCTAAGTATTTCCTTAGGCAGTTTGAAACTCTCTTTTGTCATTTGTAGTAGTACGTACAGATTGTAATAATAGTTGATCCCCAAGTTGTCTTTAAAATCCCTTAATGTGAAATCTGGGTCCATGAGCAGCGACTTCATTGTATTATTTTTGGTTCTCATAATGCTTTCATCTGTTACTTGAATTTGCTTACCCTTAAGGGGGTAGTTAAAGGCTGATATGGGATTTCAAAGACTCGTTTACTGTTGCCGCGATTTACGTGTGAACCCCTACGCTGCTGGTAATGTAGTTTATCAAGAATGTTGACTTACGTAAGAATTAGAACGAGAAGAAGAGGAAGGAAGGCAGTGAGAGGATTAATCGTAGCAATTCTAGGTAGATTTAAATATATGGCTGGATAGTCACATGGGCAGTGTCAAAGTTATCCTGTATCATAAGTAGTTCCTCAAGAAAGGGGATAATGATGTATCACTTTCTAACAGACCATCTTAGACACCATCGATGCTATCATCAATCTAAATATCGACTTACATACGCATATCTCTAGCCTCGAAGTCCGTAGCTTTGACATAGGAACCTCATACTCATATACCCACGACGCGATTGCAAGGAGATCTTGATGGAAGCCGTCGAGGGAAATATAGTCTAGTAAGAATTGTCGATGGGTAGGCATCTCAGTAATGAGTGACGTCGAGGATGTGAGTTGCTTAGTAACATGTTTATTTTACTTCTGCAAATCTGACTACGAGCATGGATGCTCAGTAAACTCGTTCTCATCGGCATAGCCGCGTGAGTCATTGCCCGATATATCGTGCTAACATACTCCTTAATTTATGGCTGGTGAAATTTGAAAATTAGAGCCTTTATATCCTCGCCCTGATGCTAAGATGCGAAGAGCGAGTATCAAAAGGGATTCCTGTTCCTTCATTGGATGCCGACTATACAGGGGACCTCCACCTCGGTTCAGTCGGGTTCCCGAATTCGAACGCGGCGGTCCACTTTCTCAGAGGAACCGGGGAATGAATGGAACTCTGATCCATCGCGCGCCACTCTTCCTTGAAATTGACCGTGTACGGCGAGCCGAATGGAGCGATGATGTTCTCACACGTAGGCTGGAGAGGATCGATACTTATATCTTATCTAGTTTGTGGTCGGAATGGATCTTACTCTCGACCCCACACAGACGGGGAAAAGATGTGCCCAAAGCGATTCTTTTTATAGAATTATATACCTGTGCTCCCCGTTTCAGTAGCCTTGTGGTACTCATTCACCTGTTTTAAACTTCTTCAAACCCTCGAGCGATTAGATTCATGGGATATATATATGATTTCTATATCAATCAGACTATTAAAAGGTTGACTAACTAAACTGCAATGGCGGAGGATAGCAAAGCAGCGGAGCTTCCCGTCCTCATTATCGGGGCTGGTACGCGAAACCATTATTCCAATCCAGCCTTGGAAGGCTTCCAAGGAACTAGAGTGGTGCTAACATAAGTTCACTATCTATTAGGCTGTAGTGGACTGGCTCTAGCCAACGGCCTTCAATTGGTAACCCCCCCTTACCCCTTTACTATACCTAGTTATCAACCGTTAAACTAACGAAACCGGTAATAGAAAGGTATTCCATACAAGCTGTTCGAGAGGGACGCAGCCCTCTCTCCACGAAATGGACGGGACTGGGGAATTGCCTGCCACTGGTCGGCTCCTCTTCTCGCGACGCTCGTCGGCGATGCAAAATGGAGTCGCATCAATTGGGCTCTGGTCGACCCCTCTATCCCCATCAAGGAGTTCGAGGAGGTCCCGCTGTATAACGGCAAGACGGGCGAACCCATAATTCAGTCGCCCATCCCGAACCTCCATCGTATCCTGCGATCGCGCCTACGCTCCCTAATGGCCGAGGGTCTCACAGACGTGCATTTTGGCAAGAAGCTCGAGAGCATTGAGTATGCAGACGATGGCAAGAGCGTCACCGCCCACTTCGCAGACGGCACCGCCGAGACAGGCCGTCTAATCGTCGGTGCCGACGGCAGCCAGAGCCGGGTCCGCAGCCTGCTCCTGGGACCCGAGAAAGCGAAGCTCAAGCGCCTCCCGCTAGCCGCGACTTTCGTGACGGCGTCGTTTCCACGGGAGATGGCGCTGCGGCTGCGCGGCAGCGTGCACCCGATCATCAACGCGTTCATCCACCCGGACAACATGATGGGCATGTTCGCGATCCTGGACGCGGCCGACGAGGAGCACCCCGAGAACTGGCAGTTCGCGTTCTACGTGTCGTGGCCGTGCAGCGTCGACGAGCAGACGGCGGAGGCGGCGGCGGGTATGGGGATCAGGGAGAGGCTGCGGCAGGCTAAGGAGAAGGCGAAGACGTTTGCGGATCCGATGAGGAGCGCTTTTGAGTATGTGCCGGATGACCTCGATAGGGTGTACTATGTGGCGAACGGGAACTGGGATCCGAGTTTACCGGAGCATGAGTGGGATAATCGTGATGGCCGTGTGACGTTGGTTGGTGATGCGGCGCATGCTATGACTTATCGTAAGTTGACTCAATTGGGAGTGATTTGAAATGGCTCTTTCAGAAAGCCTATTTATCCCTATTCGGCACTAATAATCTTATCATCCAGATCGTGGTCAAGGGCTGAACCACTCCATTGACGACGTCTATAAACTCTTCGAGCTCCTGACCAACCCGCAGAATAGGTCGCAAACCGAACTCATCAAGACATATGAGAGCGAGATGCGGCCTCGGAGTGGGGAAGAGGTGAGGCTTAGTGAGATGAACTCGCTCATGGTACACAACTGGGAGAAGGTCCAGGAAAGCCCGCTTATGAAGAGAGGCGTTGCTTTTGGAAGCGAGGGTATCAAAAAGCCATAGCTCGGGTAGCGATCTGGGGCCAAAAGTTGGTGTAGTGGTATACATAATCTGTGTTGGAAGTTTGATTGTTTAAGTTGCGATTCATGCCATCAAAGCCAAGCAATAAAACAGACTGCGTGGGCCCATACACAAGACTCCCGCAATGTTCGGATACGTAATAGGGCGATGAGGTCCGGGAAAATTAATCCATTGAGAAATCAAATACATGTAGCATACCTATGGAAAGGGGTATCAAAATCCGGGCTCCCAATGTCCTGAACGCCGCTCGCTGTCCCCAAACCCCCTACGCAAAACGAACCGTCTTCTTCTCCTTTTTGGCCTTTCTCTTCTGTATACCATCTTCAGCTTTCTAGGCCGAGGTTGGGGTTGCGCCAGCCTTGCTCTTCTTGCGCTTCAGTTTCGACATTCCTGTAGGGGTCTTGGGTGTTTTCTCCCCCTTCACGTCCTTCTTCTCCGGTTCGGAGAGCGCGGACTTTTTGAAACTAGTGTCGAGATTGGGCAATGCTAGTGTCTGCAACTTGTCCTTGCGTCCTGTAGAGGTGAGGTGGAATTCACCTGGCTTGCCTGTGATGGGATTCTCGTCCATGTAGTCCCCACCGTATTGCATATGGATCATGAAGGAGTGTTCAACCAAGCGGGAGTCAAGGGCTGACTGCGTGGTCTTCTTTGGTTCCACGGCGCCTTTGTTGCCTTGGGACTCTGGCATCGGAGTTGTTCCCTTGGACTCCAACGCTTTATCTTTGGCATTCGTTGTGCTTGGTGCGACCTTGTAATAATGCCCTACGGAGGGCGACCAGGTTCGTGCCTTGTCTGCAGCTGCAAAACCCTTGCCTAGAGCATCGGTGATGGTGACCTATATGAACAAGTTAGACCCTAAGATTCACATGATGGGAGAAGCGGTAGAGGGGATAATGACCATTCTGAAGTTTAAGATATCTGCCAGCGTAGGTGCCATATATATATTCTCTCCGATGACGTAGTACGTGGCATGGACGATGATCTCGTCCTCGGGCTCGCGCTTGCGGCGTGTCTGCTTGTTGATGACCCAGACACCTGTGCCCATACCGGGTCCCATCTCAGCGGGTTCTTGGGCGACTATAAACTCCAACCCTGACATCTGTTTCAAACGTCCTTCAAAGGCCTCGCGGGTCGAGATCAAATGTGCCATATTCGGGTTGAAAATGGCCTGGGAGAAGATAACGGCATTGTTAGATGTGCGATCGAAGAAGGGAGACTCGGCGAAGTAGAACAGCACGGAGTTGGAATGAATGCCTCCAATCCTCTGTGCTTCGCTTGGATGACGCCATTGGATTTCATCTGGGGGAGGGTCGTTCGTCGTCGCCATTTTCGTAGATCTTGGCAGCAGTGCCGTGCCTAGGTAATAGTTGAAGCTTTCACGATTGGGGAATGAATGAAAGCAGAATGTTGCATTTACATAATGGGTTACAATAACCTACTGCTAGCGGTTGGGGAAAGGTTCTTATCGATAGCAGACGTGGCTCCACGGTGGGGTAGGTGCGCACATGCATGTACCTACATATACCGTACTGTATGTAGGTGGGCCGCTATTTATGCATCATTATACCTGTTATCCAACCTAGCCTCGTTCATTTTATCAACTTCAATCAACAACGACATCGAATCGCGATACAAAGACTCCCATCAAACCTGCTCTAAGGAATACTGCAACAACCTCGAAGCGCATACATCTATTTATTTGCGATACAATTGTTAGCCCTATTTGTTGTCATGGATCTCGTCTCGAGCATTCGCAAGACGGGTTCGCGTGGCGGCGTCAACTTTAATTGGGAGGACGTCGCCACGTCAAACCATCGAGAGAATTATCTTGGTCATAGTTTGAAAGCGCCTGTCGGCCGCTGGGCAAAAGGCCGAGATCTCACTTGGTACGCAAAAGCCGATGCACCAGGAGCATCGGGAACAGAAACGGAACAGGAGAAGGCTGAAAGAGAGCGAAAAGAAGAACTTAGGCGAATCAAGGAAGCGGAGGAAGCCGCCTTAGCTCGTGCACTAGGGCTGCCTGTTGCTCCCCGGAAAGCTACAGGCGCGAATGCTGTCGATGTAGGGGAAGGAAGAAGCGCGATGGGCGGTGGTGAATCCAAGCCTACTACGAAGGATGGAGAAGCTTCAACCGATAATGGTCGCAAGGTGTCAAAGAGGCACGATGACTCCGAGAGACGTCACCGAAGGCGACACAGGAGCAGAAGTCGCAGCCGGGAAAGACGCCATGATAGGTCACCCAGGAGGAGAGACGATCACTACAAGGACAGATCGAGGGATGATAGGGATGATAGGGATGATAGGGATGACAGGCGTGATCATCGGAGACGGAGAAGCTACAGCCCTGAACGCGATGGTTACAGACACAGGAGGAGTCATCGTCGCGAACGTAGCCGTACTCGTAGTCCCGAGAGATCTGAACGGAGGAGGGATGGTAAGGAAGCTTATAGACCTAGGTCGAGAGATAGACGACCACGACAAAGCCGGAGTCCCGAACCGCGTCAGAGAAGGAGTTCTGGAGGCGATTCTTATTGAACCGCAAAGTAGTCATCACTTCATATTGCCCGCCTCGACCTACTGAGGGCTAACCGTATTATTTAGAATCGCGTAATGCATAGGTTGAAATAATAGTACAATAGCAAGATGTATCAGGCATATCCCAGTATTGATTTTATAAGGTGTTGAATGGTCACTTACTAAGTTCATCTTCCAACCTACCTGTCTGTGCTACATTCAATTTGCTGAATGTTGAGTACAAGGTTCTAACAAATGTAGAAGCTCAACTTGAGAGTCGAAGCTTTGTGCCTGAGCTAATATCCCCACGTAGGCAGTTACATACATGTACCTAATAAGGTACCGTAGGGCTGACGTATCATAGGATGGTGTTTGCTCGTCCTGCGACAGATTGCGGAGTTAAGTGGAGTTTAGAGATAAGATTAGCTCATGTACCTACATGTACCTTCAATTCCTGGCCCATTTCTGACCCATAAATCCCTGAATCTGGGGCGAGACGTGCATCATCAGCAAAGCTAAGACAAATCAAGAACAACCTAATCAAGACGAGTCCTAAGGTTATGTCCTGAACTTTCCCATCTACTACATACGCCTGTTTATTGCTGCCTTTGTTCCGAAGACCGTGTGCGTGCTTTTTATCTTTCCTATTCGTTGGGAAGCCTATTTAACATTCTGTGTACGTTGTGTTGTTTTCCAGAAATCACTTGAACAACGTCGATCTGACACAACATCCTGCTAGTCCCCGAGGCAGTCTCACCAATTACTAGGCTCAAGTTGGATGTATTCTCCGCAGAAGACTCGACGCGGTTCTTGTTTACGAATCCCTTTGATAAATTTATAAATACCTTGTCTCTCGCTCCTGACAAAGCACGTCTTTCATTCTTTCATCACCATGTCCCCGTAAGGAACCACCTATTCGACCGACTGTGACAATGGATTATGCAAGGCTTCGGGCGGCAGCCCTGCGGGATGGCGAGGACGAAGAAGCTGTAACTGTCGACACTCGAGCTTTGATCGACAAAGTTCTGGCGAGATACTCGGGTGAATGGACGACATTACGAGAGCTCATTCAGAATGCCGCCGACGCTCAAGCCACTACCGTCAAGATAAAGTGGGAGACCCTACCTTCGACTCAAGTACCTTTACCGACCACAACAGACCGTTCCGAATTACTCAAACACATAATTACGAATCATACCCTCCGCCGACTCGTCGTCCAGAACAATGGCCAACCATTCACTAAGACTGATTGGGGCAGGCTGAAGAGAATTGCTGAGGGTAACCCTGACGAGACCAAGATTGGTGCTTTTGGTGTAGGATTCTACAGTGTCTTCGCGGATTGTGAGGAACCTTTCGTTAGCTCAGGCTCGGAAGCTATGGCTTTCTACTGGAAGGGAAACGCTCTCTTTACCAGAAAGCTACAACTCCCCGAGGATCAACGCACCCCTGATACCGCCTTCGTTCTGGATTACCGAAACACGACGACCACATTACCAAATCTACTATCAGTTGGCCAGTTTCTAGCCACGAGTTTGACATTTGTAGCGCTCCAGAATATTGAGTTTTGGATCGACGACTACAAGATCCTTCACCTACAAAAGAAGACTAGCCCTAGTGTCGAAGTTGCTCTGTCAAGAGATGTTGAGACTACCACCAAAGAGCGTCTGATGAAGGTGCAGAGTGTTGAGCGCGCAAGTGCCCAGATTGATGCCACATTCATGAGTGCCATCGGATGGAAACCCGAAGTGGCGACAGCAGCCAAAAACGAGGCTTACGGATTTGGGAGCTCGGAGATCCCATCATTACGAAGTTTCTTTTCCAGGCTCACTGCGAACGCCTCTACGTCAAAAGCTAACAAGGCAGCAAGAGAAGAAAAAGCTGCTCAGGAGGCAATATCCGAAGATATCACTGTATTATCCTCGAGCAGCATATTCCTTAGAGTGACCACTGCGGCCATTAGGACGTCTGTCACTGCTAATTTCTCAGCAGAATTAGAGCGAGCCACGAAAAAGCCTCCGCCAAAAGTTGCCAAGCTGTCAATATTGACGTCCTCGTACGATGAAACGCAGGCCTCCGGGAGCTCTGCAAGCTCTAAGGCCGTTTCCAAAGCCACCGATGTCTTCGCATCTGTACTCCCGACCAAGAAAGGTGGGCGAATCTTCATTGGATTCCCAACTACCCAAACTACCGGTGCGGGAATCCATATTTCGGCTCCCTCTGTCATTCCGACTGTTGAACGAGAGGCAATCGACCTGAATGCAAGATGGGTCAGAACATGGAACATTGAAATGTTACGAGCTGCTGGTATCATGACCCGACTTGCATTTACGAATGAGATGGCCGAATTGCAAACCAAGCTACAACGGGCTGCAGAGACCTCGAGCGGTAGCCTTACATCGAAAGAAGTTTCTAGGTTTATGCCCGAAGCATTACATACCCTGAATGCTTTCAACTTCGGAGACTCTACACCAAGTGGCCATGTCTCGCAAATAATTGAGGAGGCCTTCTGGACATCATACAAAAACCCCTTCGTAGAGATTTACAGTAGCCGCGGCGTGCTTCCAACCAACAAGGTTCGTCTTGGCTCTCAGGAGCTTGCTAAATTCGTTGATGGGATCCCGGTTATTCCTCCCGAACTCCAGGATACTGCCTTTGTCCAAAAGTTGATCGATTTCGACTTACTGTCTCCTATAACCGTTGATGATGTCCGACTAGAGTTGTCTGGGAAGCCTCTCAATAAAGACCAACTCGTCAGTTTTATACAATGGGCTGGCAAGAAGGCTATTCAAGGAGAGCTTGATTCGTCGAGCAGAGACAGACTCTTGGATGTAGCAGTAGGTCTCGTTAACGAAGCTGCCGAAGACCAGGGTGGTATTATCGCCCTGGGAAGCATCACGAGTTACCTGAGTCCAAATAAAATCCCGGCTGGGTTACCCATTCCACCGACGACATTACCTTATGAGTTCACCAGAAATTGCAGCGCGGTTGAGTTACAGGCGTTGGGTTGGCAATCCCTTGAAATTGTCCCTTGGCTCCGGTTTCTGATTGAAACAAGTTCGGCGAGACCGGACGGGCAGAACATAACCAAGTCCCCCGAATTTTCGATCCGAATTCTGACGGTATTGTCAAAGAGCTGGGATAATCTCAGCCAAAGCTCGAAAGCGACTGTTGCCTCATTACTCCAAAGCCACACCGTGATGCCAACCAAGTTAGGTATGAGGAAGCCGACAGAGTCATTTTTCCAGAGTGTCAAGCTCTTTGACGATCTTCCAACTATTGAAGGATGCTCGGCACTCAAGGACAAGTTCCTCACTGCCATCGGAGTCAGGAAGACTGTGGATCTAGACACGATTTTCACACGCTTGCTCAATCGTTCAGCAGACGCTAATGATTCTGGAGGAGCAAAGTGGAGTCATATTGAGCTTATCAAGTATCTGGCGTCAGTACGACAAGACATCCCCAGTGACGATCTTAGAAAGCTGAAGGAGTCGCGGATATGCCCAGCTGAAGCAGGACCGCCTGGTCTTGAATCAACAATACCAAGCTCGCAACTGTACAAAGTCTCTGAGCTCTACGAGCCTAAAGGTCCTCTTCGACCGCTTGGCGTAAAGATTATACAATGGCCAAGTGGAGGTTTGCGACCTGGGAGTGCTGAGGGAAAGTTTCTGATTGATCTCGGTTTACGTCCTTATCCTTCAGCCCCTGAGCTCGTGGATATGATGGCCTCGTCTGATTCAACGCTGAGGGCTAACGCCATGAACTACTTCATCTCTTATCATCACAGCAATCGTTACGCATCCTTTGATATAGGATTAACTCCGAAGGCGTTCCTCCCCATACAAGGCAATCCCAAGAAACTTGTGAGCCCGTCTCAATGCTTCACAAATGAAGCTGCTGCCGTATTAGGCTTTAACATTTTAAGAAGAGATCTTCACATACACGCTCCCGTAAGTTTCTAGAAGCCGTTACTCCTTGAATTCATCATTGAATATCATCACTAATCCTACGGTAGAAATTCGGCGTTGCCGCAGATCCTCCTCTTCAGGAATGCATCGAGCGTCTGATTGCCAAGCCCCCTCAAACCCATGAGGAGGCTATGCCTCTATTTGGATACTTCGCGACTCGCTTGAATGAATTAGGCAATAACTCGATCACAAAGCTTCGTGAAGCCCCCATTGTACCGGTCGTACGGGGGAAACGATTGTCAATTTCTCAAACACCGACGGATGCAAAAAGCAAAGATAGCAACGTGATTCACTTGAGCCCCCGCCATTGTTATCTTGGAAACTCAACGATGTATGGGGAAATTTTTGACTTCGTTGACTTTGGCAGTTCCGCGAACGCGTTCCTATCGGCCTGTGGTTCGAAGACCGAACCAACCAAGTTGGAAATTGCCCAATTAGCAGCAGGTGAACCGGCAAGGCTGCTTAGTGTTCTTCAAAGCTCGGAGAAGTACCTGAACCTTTTGAGACACCTGGCCGAGGATATGGCAATTCTTAGGAGAGATAAGGAACTCTGGAGGAAGATGAAGGCTTCACCATTTCTGCTAGCTTTCAAAGAGATTAGCGCGCCCGGGAAAGAGAGGACATCGGAAAGCGAAGAGGAAGAGGCTCCAATTAGGCAATATCAACTTGCGACCCCGGCTAGCATTGTCACTTTAGATGACTACATCAGCTACCGCTTATTCAAAGATCATTTAGTGTGTGCACCAGAAGAAGATGGCTTGGAATCGTTCTATATAGCGCTTGGCTCTCAGCCTCTCTCGGCTATTGTCCAAGAGCATCTCAAGATTGGACCGCATAGCGAGAAGCAGGATGGCGCAGTTTGGCTTCGGAAGCACGTCCTCGAACGGTCAAAGATCTTTATCCACGAGTACTCCAGATACACACGTGATGCCATTAAACACGATGCAAAATGGCTCGAGAACAACTTAACCGTAGAAGTTGTACGGTCTATCTCACTTCGGCGATCACTTCGTGACCAAAGCCAGTCGCATACCGAGAAAAGGTCAGCAGCAAGCCACAAGGGTAAAAACGGCTGGGTTCTCTACGTTGCAGCCGAGTCTTCACGCCCTGACATGTACCAAGTCGGCCAAGCAGTGTGCCAACTTATTCTAAACCGACCAAGTCAGCAAGCATATTTTTTCTTTGAGCCATTCCTCAAGCTCGATCTGCTTGATTTGAGAGCCCGTGGTTACAATGTCGACCGCATCCTCAGGGCCAAGGCTGCTGAAGCCAGAATAGCCGAAGAAGAGAGACGTAAAGCTTTGGATGCCGAGCAAGCTAGGATCAGAGAACTAGATGAGCAGTTTAAGAAGCAGAGTCAAACTATAGCTGCATCGGCGAGGCAGCAGCAAAATAGGACCCCGTCACCCCGTATGCCTGGCGCATTTGGATCGCCGGACGATGACGATAGAGCGTTACCGCCGCCGCCGCCAACCTCGCCATCACGGGATAGAAAACCTAGAGGAATCTTCTCAACTCTGTCTAAACGATTCGGATTCGATACCTCCGACGAAGCAGAGGAGAACTTGAAAAATTTCATGGGTTCGAACAGCCCTGAACCAGTTAAACTACCACCGGACGAAGGTTCCAAATCTGGCAAGGAGAAGGATGATGGAAAGGTCACAAATCCTGCCATAGTCCAACAGAACCTTCTCAATGCTATTAAGTCGACTAGAGCACATGACTCCTCGCAAATTTTCTCTCCGCCGTCAACTCGAGAAGTCAAGGAGCAAGCCACATATTGCGATGATACTATGGGGAAGGATCTGTATTTCGTGGCGGAAGCTTCAAACTCGATGCGTGTGTTCGTATCCAACTCAATCCCAAATTTCGACCCAGCCCATTTCCTATCGACGAATCACCAAGCCATCAACTCCTTTGCAGCACTTCTCACGGAAGTAGGTGAAGTGTACTCAATCAACAAGACCGCATTACACATCTTCTATGAACAAAGTGGTAAGACCATCGCGTTCAACCGTGATGGAAGCATATTCTGCAACCTGCGCTTCTTTATTCAGCTCCATGCCAATGAAACTCCAGGTGAAGGCAGAGCTTCAGCAGCGGTTTGGTGGTGGGTTGTGATAGCCCACGAGTTGGCCCATAATCTGGTACATCCGCATAACTCGGACCACAGTTATTACACGTAAGTAATACTCATTCATAACTAATTCGATCCAAATCACATACTAATAGAATACAGCGAGTCGTTTATCCAACAATACTTTCCTAAGATGATGTTGAAGGCAACACAACTAATGGGGGTAAATCTGGGGGCGATTGCACCACGACCTGATCTTGGCCCTACTTCCTCCAGTGCTCAGCCCCCGGCTGCTGGGTTATTCGGCGCCTCGCCCATCTCAAGACAGTCGACCCATTCTCGACATGGTTCATCTGACAGACTACCCAGCACCGCACCACCGCCGTACCCAGGACGCTAGAGGCGAAGGAGGCACTAACTAAGGAGCGGAACGCATAATACGTTTGCAGGATTGAGGAGAGACAGGTTACGTACCTCCTAGGTACTCAGTATTTTCCACTTTCTCCTTTCTGTCATCGCGATATAGCATCGACATCGGTAGATTCGTGTCAAGCAACCAGTGTTCAGACCTACCCAGGGTCTCATTTTATAGGATATGAAGGCGTTAGGGGGACAAGCATAAGCACCAGGCAAACAAGATCGCATACACTGTTACGGCCATGATACTCACGCACTAGATGTGTACGCTCTTCGAAGAGCAAATTGTTGTATAGTAGGTAGACCAAGCCCGATTGCTATGAAGGCGGCGTACGTACGAACAATAGACCTGTGCATTGAGAATGTGTCAATTATAAAGATTCTTAGGAACGTCTCCGTATTTGAGCTCAGTCTATGGATGCTTGTAGTCTTGTGAATGGTTTGAATTGTCAAACCAGATCCTCCATCTCTGTACACAAATTTTGATGAAGTGGTGATATTCAAGACAGTCATAGATCATTAAATGATTCCCAAAGTCCTAATCAAATATCATTAAGAATGGTCATATCAAAGAATCCAGATTAACGCAATCAGATTGTAGCGTAGGTATTCTAATGTCCCGCCTATATGCTAACGCCATCCCGCAATCGCAAATCTCCCCTTCAGCAACTTCTTTCACTCAAAGTCATCCTCAATCACCCTGTTGGAAAGCTATCATCTCTTTCTGCTCCTATTAACTAACAGCCACTCCCACTCCTCCTCCAGACACCCCAAAATCTCCACCTCACTCAGTAACCCAACCCTTCCCCGGAACTTTCCTCTGCACAATCTTCCTCACCGGCAACGGCCATCCCAGCCCTCCACTCCCCTCAGCCCTAAGATACGGCACGGCCCAGCACTCGCGACTCGACTCCGTCTTCGCGACCTCCTTAATCGGCTTGCCATAACTCAGCAACGGCGTGCCCTTGGCCAGAGCCGCCAGCTGCGCGCCGGTAACGTCGGTCAGCGCGAGCATCCTCGTCTTCGGTTTCTCGGCGGTAGGGTCGAAGGACGCGGTGGAGGCGGCGCGTTGCAGGTTCGAGTAGATGATGTACTCGGGACACTCCTGGGGGCTGAAGTGCGCGAGGGAGGACGACGGGTGGATGTACACGAGGCTGTCGAGCGGGTCGCGGGAGTCGGTTTCGATGGGCTGGAGGGGGATGTATGGGACGTCGATTGCGCGGCGGGGCTTGCGGTGGATTTCGGGTGGGTTGGGGGCTAGGTCCGCGCGCATGGCGACTTGGTCGATGAAGCCTGCGGCTACCATCTGCTTCAGAGCTGTGACCTGTTTTGGACTGGGGCGGTCTAGTTTCTCTTTGAATGTCAAGTTGGCGAATGCCGGGATGTCCTTTTGGAGTAGGGCTGTTATCTGCCGTCGGAGCTTTTGTGCTTCGACTAGGGCCTTGAATCGGACGAAATGGCTATCGCACCACTGCTCTGTTGGGTCATGTGCGAACTCGCCGACTACTTGTAGCAGCTTGATAGCGTCAGAAGCATCGTCCAGAGACCGGAAATTTCGATGTACTTCATGAAACTTTTGTCGCACTTGGGCCTGCCGGTTCTCCGCTGCTACATCTTCGTTGGTGCGGAAGTCGTGTTCATTCTCTTCTGATGATAGAGCAGGTATTGCCTGATTTTCTGGAATAAACACCTCAGCCACAGAAAGCCCCGCGACGAGCGCGACAGTATAGGGCAAGCACTCGTGCAGGTGTCCAACTAGAAGAATCCGTGCAAACCGAGGTGGTAGAGGGAATTTAGCCATCGTCTGGCCAATCTGAGTAGCCTGGCCAGATTCAGCAATAGCTGAGAGATACTGTAGCAGTTTCTCTGCCTTCGCCAAGCTCTGTCGATCCGGTGGCGTTGGAAATGGGAAATTGACTACGTGTTGCAGTCGCATTGCCTTGAGTTGTAGCACAACGCCTTCGATAGGCATCCTCAATAACTCAGGATCAGCAAACTCTGGAAAGTCCCGCTCGTACACAGCAGACGAATACAAGCGGTAACAATGGCCTGGTCCAGTTCGACCAGCACGTCCAGCTCGCTGATTCGCACTAGCTTTGCTGATCCAACCGATCTCGTAACTTTGCACTCCTGTCTCTCTGTTGTACTTCCGTTCCTTTGACCGCCCGCTATCAAACACGTAGCGAATACCAGGTATTGTCAAACTGGTCTCTGCAACGTTTGTTGCGAGTATAATTGCCCGTGAGCCTTCTGGCGGGTCTTCAAATACCCGCATCTGCTCTTTCGTCGGCAAAAGTGAGTATAGTGGTAATATATGCATCTTTAATGGCCCTGAGCCGACTTCCTCTTCCGGAACATCGAACTCGGCCTCATCTTCGGCTTCCTCTTCTTCCTCGTCAATAAAGGGTAAATCGTAATCATCGTTTCCAACGTCATTGGTCTCTCCAAAGTCAATATCTTCGACTTCTAAAGGTGCGTCATTAGCAGATATCCGAACTTTAGGATAAGCGATGGGATTCAAGGCGCCAGTCGCGAGCTTGAGCTTCTTGCTCAGCCTCTGTATTTCATCGTGTCCAGTCAGGAAGACAAGGAAACTTCCCGGTGGAAGCTTTCGATGTCCTCTCATAATCTTTTTGAAAGCTTCGTCGACGTAGTCATGGCGAGTCTGTCTAGCGAAGTGCATAGTAACTGGATGCTGGCGACCCTCGACGTCTAATACCGGTGGCGGTATTGGGAATAGTGTTTTGTTTTTGATGAAGTCATCCACCCGTAGAGTAGCTGACATGATAATCAGCTTCAATGGGGCTAATTTGGAATCCTCTTGAGACATCTCCTCCCGCAACTTGACCACTCGGCTGAGCATACCAATGAGAATGTCCGTGTTGACACTTCTTTCATGGGCTTCGTCAATAATGATGGCGGAATACTTGCGAAGAGATATGTCATTGGCAACTTCACGAAGTAGCACACCATCTGTCATGAACTTGACTGCCGTCTTCTCGTCGACTGTACCTTCGAATCGAATCTGATACGCAACGGTGTCCGATTTGTCGCCTAGTTCTTGTCCCACTCGTTTCGACATACTAACGGCCGCGACTTTTCGTGGCTGTGTCACTCCAATCATGCCTGGTGTGGGAGAGTCGGGTGAGCCGTACCCAGCTTCGAATAAGAATTGAGGTACTTGTGTTGTTTTTCCGGAACCAGTAGAACCACATATTACCACGACATTGTTGTTGTGGATAGCCTCCATGATCTTCTGCTCCTCGGCTACAACCGGTAGCTTAAGTCGCGCTTCCTGGATCTCAGGTGTCCTCTGAACTGGAACACTGAAAGCTTTCCTTCCGGTGTTCTTGGTTGGTAATAATTCCTGTGGTAATGGATCTTGCTCAAGCGGACGTGGTTTGAAATTCTTCGGCACTGTAATATTTAGAACCGAATTACTATTGTCAACGGGCTGATAGCCAAGAGCTGCATTGCGCTGCTCATGAGCCCAAGCTTTGAAAGCTGAAGACCTCTCTTTTTTCTTTGATTCATCTTCTTCTTCGGATTCCTCCTCGTCGCTATCCGAATTTTCATCTGTCGATTCGTCTTCGGATTCTTCTTCCGAGGAATCCTGTGACTTGGCCGATTCATGAGCCGACGCATCAGAACTAAACCCATTCCACTCGTCGGCATCGCTGCCATCATCACTGTCCAGCTGCTCCTCTGAGTCATCCGAGGCGTTTGTTGGCAGTATAATTTGTGGCCTCATAGATATCTTCGACTTAACACCACCACGCTTCTGTCTCTTTTGTATGACTGGTCGCCCCTCATCGTCTAACTCCAATGGGCGTTTTAGCCCAGATCCCACAGCCACCGCCGGCTTTTCTGGCTGTGCTTTGTCGGCGCCATTTGAATCAGGACCGTGGGATCCCGACGCAGCATTTTGTGGAAGTCCGTCACTTCGCGCCGCAAGGCGGCTAGTTTTCGAATGAACCTCTTCATCATCGTCCGACTCATCACTCATTGGGGTATCTCTTGCTTCGAATAAAACATCCTCGTCGCCCTGACTAATGCCAGCTTGTCGTTCTCTTAAAGCGCGGCTAAGTGCCTGTCGCTTCGTCTCTTTCCCCTGGCCAAGGCTTTTACTGCTTAAAAACAAGCTGGTGTCAATCTTATTTTTAGCTAATTCGGCCAAGAGAGCTCGATTTTCATCCTTTTTGAGCTTATTGTCGATGTACTTCTCAAGCCGTTTGGCTTTCTTGCCGCTCACTTTGACTTGGCCTTTCAGTTCTTCTCTCAGCTGAGCCCTCTTGGCTTCGCGCTCTGCTTTCTGAGCGTCCGGCAGAATTTCCAGCGCATTGCTGTCGAGCTGTGAAGGTGCATCTCCACCATCTTGGGTGCCGTTTTGCTGCGCCTTCTGGCGGGCAAGGACCTTGTGTTTCCTCTGCCGCGGTACGAATTTCTTCGGCATTTTTACTGTTGTCGACAGTGTATAACGAATGTGATGGTTCAGGAAGAGAATGATATTGAAATTTTGACCGCCTGGCAGAATTTCATCTAAAAAGTCAAATACAGTTAGCGCGGGGTAGCCCCGGTCGCCATGGTCCACTTTTAATGGGCTATCAGCTCGTCTGGCTCAGTATCATTCAGCAGCCCCAGCGGCCTATTAATGAACGCCGCTCTCTGCAACATCGAGTTAACGCTGGACGAAGCACGAACAGACGAACCCAACCACTTCAAGGAGTCGATATCCTTAGATCAACTGTTCATAACCACATAAGTAAGGAACTCTTATATCAACCAGCTGTTCCTGCTATCTTTTCCATACTGCCCTTGAAGCTATGGACGCCTCACAGGTAGTTGATGAGCCTTTTCCAGCTCAGTCAAAAGTTGCTACTGGACCTATTGACGGAATCCCTACCGAGGCTTCTGTTCTACACTTTTCTGACAAGATACTCATTACTCTATCTCAAGAAGGCAGACTATCTCAATGGGTAATTCGATTCATTTAAGACCAGATCCTAATATCATGATATAATTCTGATTCCTTAATAGATCCAAGTACCACTCTCAGCACCATCGTCCGCATCAGTAGACATGGCTCTATCCAATCCCAGCCTGCTGCCTATGTCTCATTTAACACCAAGAACTTTACTTGGCGGCGGCGGGGAAGAACGCGAATCTCTCGCAAAGCTATACGCTGTTCAAATCGCCAGTCATATTGCAAGGCGGAACTCAGATGAGCAGCGCACTCTGGTAGTCGGACTCGGCCTGAAAACCCTTAAGCCTGACCGTGAAGCATTTTTCGATGTCATTGAACTCATTCAGAAGGTTTTATAAATCGCGAAGAGATGGAATAGTATAAGCGAAAACCGAATGAACTGACAGTCAGCTCCTTACATGGCAACCACTGTAGCACTCGGCGCTAGTGTCTTCTTCGCTTCTTCACTCTTAAGAAAATCATCCCTCTCCATCTTAAACCTCATTTGACACCCTATGTCTTATCAGCCGGGGGGCCTCTAATTAGGAATGGGGAAACCTACATTCGCCGCAAGATATCGGCTGATATTTTGCAGGATTCGATTCTGAAGTACAGGAGGGCACGACACCTTCGACGCAATTGAAGTTGAGGCCTAGAAAATCAGCAAGTGAGTATCAAATGGGGGTTTATCGGGGATCCGCATACCAAAGAAGAAGGGCATAGAAACCCGTTCAAGGTTGGACTCGTTTGTAACTCTGTGGACGGTGGATTTGTATATGTCATTGCAAAGTCGCATCATGAAGTCGCCAATATTTACGACAAGGGTCCCTTCAATAGGAGGTGCCTTCACGAAATGTCAACATTTGTCGGTTCATCATACCATTCTCAACTCACCCTCAGCCACTGTCCCTCCTTTGACAGTATTTGCAGCCCGCCCACACTATCTTGCCATAGAAGCGTGAACAGTTGCAAATCCGTATGACTTCCCAGGCTCACAAAGTTACTTTGAACTTCTTCTGCAGATCTTGGGGGATAGTAGTTAAAAACGCCGTCGGCCCCAGGATGTGTGACTTTATCATCCCAATAGTCCTCTTCTAGATCAAGCGAAAGAGCGAACATCCTGACTAATCTTCTAGCCAGAGTCAGACAACTACTCCAGTATGCGAGGCAATCTTCCTTGAAGCCTGGCAGATGAGCTGTGCCTTTCCACTACATCATTGGGAGTTAGTTAACCACCTTTCGAAGGAGATTCCAAGATAAGTTGCCAGCCATGAAACACGCCTCATGAGCCACCCGTCCCAACACGGAGATCAGCACAAGCTGTGCGCAGAAAGTAAGAGAGGACGGTAATCTTAAATATAAGTACGCACCACAAAATCTTCACCACGAATCCACCGCCTCACCTCCTCTGATACCTCAGAAATATCCATTGGGTGGTCCGGGTCAAGCTCCGGTGTATAACGGAACGAGAAAGACTCTCGGACATCGACGCTCTCGTTACGGGAAATACGGGTCTGCCGGCTCCCAAGATATCCGTTGTAATATTTGCTATGCGTCCGTGATGCTATTGAATATTTCTTCTCTTGAGGCTGTCTCATGAAATTCAAAACCTGTTGCTTGCATTGAGCAATCGTCTCTTCGGGTATACCATGATTCTTGATATAGAAGAAGCCGTTATTCGTAGCCGCCGATTTAAGACTAGCAGCGACACGTTTGCGGTCGGAAAGCTTCTCAGAAAACATGGGCGCTAAGTCGATAACTGGAACTTCATCCGCGGTACAGTCTCGAGGTGGGTAAGGCAGGACATCTCGGTAAACTGGGCCAAGAGCCGTTCTAAGCTCGAGCTTCGTAGCTTCTGCCATGATATTCCTTACAAAAAACCGTGAACTTAAGATAAAGCCTACAAATTGTCTGCTTAGATGACTATAGACAATGCAGCAATTTGCCAGCTCTATATATCTCTTGGATGTTTTAAGCAATCAATATGTCAGATAAATGAGTGGGGGTTCTGGTCTGCAGCTTTCCCAATAGTAAAAAAACGCCGGTCCTCGCAGTTCGTCGATATCACGCCTCTAGAGTTGCAGGGCATCCAATAGGTAGGTAGTAACTAACCGCACCTCCAGCGTCTAGTATTACTTTCCTGCGCACTATCTTCAGTCGTGTTTGTCTCAACTTATTACGCCACTATCAACTCCCCTAAGTCCGTAGGCAACCGACGGACCGAACCTAACTCGAATCGGAAGCCAAGTCAATAGGTAAATCTCCGACGGGAGCAGCCGGTTGGATTTAGTACAATTGCGTGCTTAAAGAAACAAGTAGTTACGAACCACCAGCACCCAAGATCTTCTCAGGGGCCTACACTTAACCTCCGAATCCGAACCGTAGGTCGCTTTACTTTCGCAACATCAAATATGGCGATCACAGACGAAAGTCATAACCAAAAGCCGATCTCCGAGGCTAAGGTCAATGCTACCCCGGAGTTCCCCCCAATTCGGGCCTGCCTATTCGATATGGACGGGCTCCTTATCAATACCGAGGACTTATACACCCTTTGCACCAACATAGTCTTGACTAAATACGGAAGACCCCCTTTACCATGGTCCATCAAAGCCCAGCTCATGGGCATTCCCGGCTCGTCCCACGGCGACATATTTCTTAATTGGGCGAAACTGCCAATTTCACGGGACCAGTACAAAGAGGAACAAGCAGAACAGCATCAGATCCACTTCCCTCAGTGCGAGCCTCTCCCTGGAGTGGAGAAGCTACTTAAAGATCTCAAGAGAGCAAAGACTGCCCAGGGACTTCCGATCCAGATAGCTCTTGCCACGAGCAGTGAGAAAAAGAATTATGAATTGAAAACTTCTCGCGAAACAACGAGGGCCGTCTTGGAACTCATTCCCGAGGAACATCGAGTCCTGGGAGACGACCCTAGGGTTCAACATGGGCGGGGCAAACCTGCACCTGACATCTACCTGGTTGCCCTCGAGTGTATCAACTCGTCGCTGCCAGAGGGAGTCCCCAAGATCGAGCCCAAGGAGTGCCTAGTCTTCGAAGATAGCGTACTAGGTGTCGAGGCGGGAAGACGTGCAGGTATGAGGGTTGCATGGGTTCCGCACCCGGGGCTAGCCAACGAGTACAAGGGCAAGGAGAAAGAAGTACTCGCGGGAAGAACTGCACTGTATCCGATCGGCAACGATGAGCAGCGCGGAGAGATCGACGATGGCTGGGCTGAGGAACTAGCCAGCCTGGAGAACTTCCCGTATGAGAAGTTTGGTATAGTTGTGTCCTAGAGGTATCGTACAATATCGTTCCACTTCAGCAAGATACCTAGATAGAACGATAGATTTCATAGATTTTTTTTTATCCCGCCGGTGTCCGGTGGAGGACTCAAACACCCCTGGGACGGAATTTCAGCGTTCATCCTAGCATTTAGATGCGACATTAGAACCTGATGTTTCGATAGAGGAAGACCATTCCTGGGCCTAACATGTCATCATAACCCTGCGACTTCAATTATAGCGATGCCCGAGTTAGAAGTAAAGACCAGCAATAGTTGATCGTTTACCTCCAACATATTTTCCCAGTTGCTTGATTCCACCAGGACTTGGAAGCTTATCGGGACCAATACAGAATATTTGTTCACAAAAACCAATACCTCGGATAATCCTAAAAAGTGACGCATTTAATCCATCGATTATTAAACAATGACAGTTACGACTTCTTTTACTAAATCTTACATTCCACATTTTGTCAACATCGCGAAGCCGAGATTGTGACCTTTAGATGACCATAGGCACCCATGGGTGGATGTGAATGGACGCCGCAACGGCATTAGCTCCCCACCTGATTCGCTATGTATTAACCCGCAGAGCGAACCTGCCACTATCTAGACTTCACCCGAAGAGATTAAATAATCAGATTAGTAGATCGACTCCAACGTGGAGGCGGAGATTTACAGATCTAATGGGTTAACATGAATCTGTATCTCAACCGCGGCCCTTATCCGATGCGGGGAGCTGCAAATCCGCGTCATATCCTGAGGATGTTGGAGCCGTCGCACTAATGAGATGCTTCTCTGCAACGCCATATGCTTGAGATTATATGTATATAGGTATTTGCAAAGGTTGACAAAGGAGAGAAGAGGGGATATAGTGTTACTGCCTCATGATTAGAATTGTACTACGGCAAATTCAAAGTCATGCTTCATGCTGTGAAACCTAGCAATCGATACCCAAAATACTTATTTGACACGATCCCGCTCTCCACCAAGGTTTACAACGTCTAGATCGCCACAACTTCTAGTAATTATAACACGATTGCAACCATGGCCCCGCCGGTCCCCGGATTCGAGCTTAACGAGAACGGCATCCCGAACTTCGAGGACTTGCCCCTGCGGAAGACGGATCCATATCGCGCGGCATGGGGCTTGTATGGCGATAAGGACGAGCTGGGAACTCTGAACAGATTGACTGACGAGCGAGTCGCGTCCGCGGCTAAGAACGAGATCAAGACGGGCCACAGGTACTCATGACCAACATCCTTCCTCGTCTTCTTTCTAAACGTATACCTGACACGATTCAGGATCTCTCTCAATTGGCCCCTCGACGCACAGCCCAAGTCCTCCTTCTTCCAGCGGCAAGTCTTCCACCAGGAGCTGATCCGCAAGGACCCGCGTATCGTGAACGACGACGTATGGACTTTCAATTCGCAGGTATCGACGCAGTGGGACGGGCTACGCCACTTCGCATACCAGCGCGAGAAGCTGTTTTACAATGGGGTCACTATGGAGGATATCCATGGCGTCAGCGAGGATGGGAAGAAGGCCACAGTGAATGGCATACACGGTGCGTCTTCCTATTTCCAAGCACTTTACTCTAAGGGACTATGGGAACATCAAGCTAACACCCAGCACAGCCTGGGCCGAACAAGGCATCGTGGGCCGGGGGATCCTAATCGACTACCACAGCTGGCGCCTTTCCCAACCCAACCCCGACCTTAAACCCTACGACTCCTTTGAGAGTCTCTCAATCCCGCTCGAAGACCTACAAGCATGTCTCAAGGCACAGGGCACCGAGATCAAATTCGGGGATATCCTCTTCATCCGCTCAGGTGCGCATTACCCCTGCCCCTATACCTACCCCTAACCCAGTCCTATCTTTCCTGTACCTCCCCTCTTCCCCTTTTCCAATTTTTCTTTTCCATATTTGACCCAATTAACACCAACCCACGTCTCCAAACCCCAGGTTTCATGTCAACCTACGCCACCAAACCCGCCCCCTTCATCATCGCCCACAAATCCCTAACCCCGCACCACTTCGGCGGCGTCGAGCGCTCCGAATCCATCCTCAAATGGATATGGACGCATTTCAGCGCCGTAGCCGGCGACCAACCTTCCTTCGAGTGCTGGCCCGCGCCTCCCGACTCCCCCTTTTCGCTACATGAGGTGCTGCTCGCTGGATGGGGGTGTCCGATCGGGGAGTTGTTCGATCTGGAGAAGCTGGCTGAGTACTGCAGGGAGCAGGGGAGGTGGAGCTTTTTCGTGTCGAGCGAGCCGTGTAATGTGCCGGGTGGCGTGGCGAGTCCGCCGAATGTGCTTGCTATATTTTAGGTTATCTAGGTACCTTCGGTACTTAACCTAATGAGCAGCCTACGTGCCTTTGCTGAACAGGTTTACTTGAGATATGAGCTATTCGCTGGGGGGATCCGGTGATCATATGTACATAGGAGAGACTTGCATGGATGTAAAGAGGGGGAGCGTAGGAGAGAGGGTGAGAGGGCGATCGACGAAGAGGTGTTTCTTATATGAAGGAGAGTCCTGACTTGCTTGTTCATCTGACCTGGGATGAGCACCTGGCCCCTTTATTTGGGTTGAGGGAGAAGAAACACACGGTACTTACCAGAACATCTTGGGTGTTACATTATTGTCAATGATATCGTTGATCAGTTAACCCCTGTATCATATCGTGAAATGACCATCTTTTCCCATCAGTTGTATTGATATTGATATTCCTTGTCTGTGTTTCGATAATAGCCTAATTTAGGTACCTAAGACGTATTACGAATGATACAACACGGAAGTCAGACAGCACTCTCACAAGGCGGCAAGCACGCTACAGAAGCAAGCAAAACACAAGAGCAAGTAGAAGGCAACTGGAGGGCTAGCACCATTCTAAGGTCTCTAGCTCAACTTTCATTAACTCGTCTTATCTCAGCTCTTCCCACACCAATGGACCTTTATCTTTATCTCAACTCCGTGCCAGTCACTTGAAACGTTTTCGCATGACTTCGACTCAATTGAGCCCTTCTGCTCTTCGATCTTGTGCCATCTGAGCAATAATCTGGCTGAAGCCCTCCTAATATCACTGAAAACAGTTGCCAAACAGCAACCTCGACAGCATGCTCCTAACCTGCTAGGCCAAGACAAGTAACTAGCGCAATCGCTATAAACGAAAATCTCGAGCTCGATCTATAGGCGGCTAGTCTGATGTGTATTCGCGTCTTATCATCTCTTGCGGTCACTGTATAGCTTGTTAGCAGATAATCACTATTATTAGAAGAAGAAGAACCCTGGACTCACGTGCTCAATCTCCTAGACAGAGTTTGCAACTTCTTATCATTTTCAGCCTCCCTAGAAGCCTGCTCCAATGCTCGCTGTCGTTCCTCCTCCTGGTGCTTCGTAACTTCGTCATGGCTAGGTGGCAGTCTCTCGTTTTGCAAGTCGACTTTCCTGGCGTCCTCGAATGTGGTAATCGCATTCTTGATTCCCTCTGCGCCAAGCATAAGCGTGCCTGCGGGTAGTCGTCCACCCGATACGGTCTTAAGCTCCGACACTCTCTCTGATTCCTCCCGGAGTACCTGGAATACCCGAGACAGTCGGCCAATGGCCAAGATCTTGTTCTTGATGGCTCGTCTCTTGTACTCGATCGAATCGGGATCTGATAAAGGCCCTCCGAGTGGAGGAGATTGTGGGCCGGGGGATGTCGACATGGGCGTCTCTTCCTTGAGCTCCTCCTCTGAGCAAGTGTGTAGGATGGCGATCAACATGTCGGTGATCTTCTCGCCAACGAAAGGCAACGACCATGTGAACACATCCATGAAGTTGGGAAGCCAGTACGGATGTGGGGTGCAGTTGAACTGACGAATGTTCATAACGTTGTTCTCGTACTTCAATACCGCGGCCTTGTTGTTGTAGACATCAAGATAATTAGGCGCAGAAAAAATGGTCATAACACTCGGGAACCCAGTTGTCCTGGTCTTGCGGTACATTCGATAGCCAGCATCCTGTGCCTCGTGCGCCCGAATAATAGAGAGTAAGTTGTTCTTCTCTAAGAAGGCGCACGCGGCAGGATAGGAAAAGAAGTACGAACAGCCGCGAACGTGATTGTGCATGAAGTACTCGCTCGTCTTCTCCTGGCCAAAATCTTCCAAAGGATCAGCCCATAGAATGTCGCACATCAACCCTTGGGTGGGGGGCTCTCGGAAACGATCAATCTGTCTTGGGTCAGCAATCGATCGTAGTCCGTGATATTACTGTGGTGGAGGAAAACGGTCAGTGACATACATTTCTCAGATCATCCAGAGTATGCAGCTCAGGGCTGAGGCCTCCGTGGATGCAGAGGAACTGCTTGTTCATCACGGCAGCCAGGGGAAGAGCACAGAAGGATTCCATGCAGGCTTCATAAATAGCCTCGGAGTACTTGTGCTTGCATTCGAGCTTGAAGGTGAAGTAATCGGTCAGATGGCGACACTCGTGGTTCCCACGCAGAAGCCAGAGAGTCTTCGGGTAGTGTATCTTCAAGGACCACAGGTATAGGACACATTCGATACTGAAGTAGCCTCGGTCGACATAGTCGCCAAGGAAGAGATATCTAGTCTCGGCGGGATCGCCACCGACTTCGAAAAGCTTCATAAGGTCGTAATATTGGCCGTGGACATCGCCACACACCGTTATAGGGGCGTCCATCTCAAGCAGGTTGGGCTCTGCGCGCAAGAGCTCTGTTCCTTGCTTGATAATCCATAAGGCTTGCTCCTCGGTCAATCGACCCTCTCGGTAGAAATGCTGTTTCAAGAAAGTGATGTTGGGTTTGGTATGGGTATCGTCCTCGAAGAACTGCTCGTCGGTCGGCTTGAATGTGGCAGGCGCCTGAACGTCTAGATATTCAGTCGGTCAGTCACCTTTTGTCTGAGTGGCGGGGTAGTTCCAAGGAGGAGAGGGCGTTACCTTTGCAGACTCGTTCCATGGTGCTGACTTGTGTGCCATCTTCCATGGTATGGATACTAAAGTCGATCTCCGGCAGCGGCTTCTTCTCCTTGATAGCGCGGATGGCATTGTCGACCTGGATGTTGCGTTGTTCCGCCACGGTGGGGGAGAAAGGCGCCTGGCCTTCTCCAGCGTCCATGGTGAATGGGGGATGATGGGCGATGCGACTCGACTTTATGTGCAAGAACTCTATTACGGCAGCGCTTCCGGCAATAACGGTGGGCGAATAAATAAATAATCAAAGTAAGCTAACTTGAATGTCTATTGCGCACTTGGCGGTAGTTGATAAGCCGAATAGGAAAGGAAAAGTGAAAAAAGAGCACGAGGGCTGAAACTGGAGGAGAATAATGAAAATGATGAGTTAGGCGGCGGAAGGCAGGCAGGATTGGCAAGGCACGAAAACCAAAGGGGTACCTGTACTCGTTACTCGTTACGTGCTGCAGGTGTGCTGTGCTGTGCTGTGTGTTACGCGAGAAGGTAAATGTACCTCCCCAGGGCTCCCACTTACAACCGCCAAAAGCTGCTGCAATCATTGGTACGATACACTAGCGGGTGGGGTTGAGTACAGTGTACGAAGAGAGTACGTCCAAACCCTCTAATTCTGGTGCGTATGCCGATAATTTTCAAGTATCCGCATGTCTCGCCGAGCCCCAGTCAAATAGGGGTGAACTACAAAGCCGTGCTATGTCTTAAATGGAACATTGAATCTAAAAACTACATCATATTCTATTAATGGAATAATAGCTCGGATATCCAACTATCTAGTCTGAGCTGAGCTTCTTATCTCCTGCAGTTCAAGAATTTCCTCCTTTTCATCATTATGTGCATGTATTGTATCTATGGTGTACCTCATTGTCAGCATTGACCGACCACATGCAGTTGCCGTACCTGAAGGAGTCGACATGGTACTTATGCTGACGTCTGTCTGTCGTGTGCTTTTGGAGCACTACTATACCATCCGAGTAGGAGCCGTCTGTACCACCTACCAAATCATCAACTGCTACATGAGGTAATGCTCAGTCCTTGACAATGACTTCATGTACGAGACCTACGTACATAAACATAATTATAGGTACATTATCAAGTGCATATACGTACATAAATGTATGTATATAGTAACACTAGCACGTGATGCTTAGGTAAGACAAATAACGCCTCATTGACTATCAGGTTAGTTTCTCCTTATTACTACGTAGACCTGACTGTCTAAATACCTGCTGTTTACCTCACAAACCATCGTTCAAACGCCCCAAAGTAGGTGATCATGATCATATCTCTTCCTTCGTCATTTCATTATACTCTGTGTCTATCGAAACGAGCAATCCATCGCCCACCTTCTGGCCTATAACTCGGTTGACTCCGTTGAGAGACCTTCTCACCAGACTCTTCAAATAAGCGTTGAGCTTCTTATTGGCTCGACTTGCAGAATTATCTCCGTACCTTGGAGCCTTCTGTTTCGACCCATGGAGTTCACCTCCTCCTTCTAATTCGCAGCCCTCCGAGTTCTTCGCTGACTCTGGGAATGGGTAGAATCGCGATGCCCACTCTTTGTCGAGAGTTGACAGCTTAGTAGTCATCTTGGCCGTGAATCTATCTTTCGTCACCCATCCGGGGCGTATTCGATACATCATTATGGACTCGGGATCGAAGGGGCTCCTGAAAGTGGCCTCATGTGCAACCCTAAAATAGTTGCGTTCGATAAATTCGCGCGTTCGTATGCCTCTGAGCTTTTCGAGCACAGCCTTTTTGTCCCATGGGATCTTAGCCTCTGGAGAGGCATGCTCGTGGTCAAAGCCAATTGCATGGCCAAATTCATGCAGGACAGTCCGTTGATTGGCCTTGCTGTTGCCTTCAATGTACTGGAGTTCCATTGTCTCTTCGTCGTGATCATAATCCAAAGCATCGGTTCCAATATAAGACCAAGACTCCCTACCGTATAGGATGCGGATTTCCGAAGGCTCCGAAGGCGGAACGAAATTGAATTTGATGTTTGCGTGCAATTCCCATTGCCGTGCAGCTTCCTCCACGGAGCGATCTCTGTCTTCGAATTTCGAGTTGAGGAATGCTACTCTGATGATGAGCCTTCCATCTACCGGGTCCTTGCCATCCCGAGTGTCTGTGGCCGTCCAACACTTATTTGAGTCGCCACATAGAGCGAGAGGCTTACTGGCATCGAAACCAGACGTAGCAATAGATTTACTGACTTGGAATTTTGATAAGGGCTTCCCCATGCTGGATGTATATACCTAATGAGGTCGTAAGCCGGAGGGGAGTTGAAAAGAACACTATACTAGACTTGTTCAAGATAAAAAGGGAAGAACAACGGATTCCAGGAGAGCTGGGCATGCAAACATCTTATAATCAATTTCTCATAGACATTTATCTGTTGACGCGGAAGTCAGAGCCTCCAAAATTGGTCCAGATGTCCAGGCGCACTGAAGCATGTCTGAATGTTACCTTGGCCCTTGTTTTTGTCCTGTATTTGCTTAGTTCTCACGATGCTCTTGCAATGTATCTCATATAGGTGCTCTTGCTTATGGCAGTACTTACACATTGTTAGGTAGGTACCATCTTGCACCTATATAGGCCGTCAGCACATGTGGCACCGCCTCCCACTCTTCGTCCCATCACTGCCAATTAAAGGCGGATGTTGGAGGTCCCCACATCTTTCCAAACCCAAACGTCCCGTTACAATTTATGTAGGTCTGCCGAGGCGCCCGAATGTACTACGCGAAGTCCTTCGATGCCAAGGAACTTCCGCCTGGATATTTCCTCTCATCCTACAGGGATGGTAGCAACGCGATCGAATATGCAGAATTTGGCCAACAGAATAGACCGACTTTAACTGAAGATACATATTAGGTGTATGACAATGTCATGCATGCTTACAGGGAACGAAATGCGTACCTACATGTACATGTAGCCAAGCCAAACTGTCCTTTGTCAGAAATCTGGCTACCCAATGGGCTACTAGTATGGACTCGAAGGCCATTAGTTGCGAATGCTTAACTCCATTTCTATATGATATTTCTAGTGCAACTCGAGATTTAAGAAAAGAAGCAAAGTCATCTCAAAGCGGGTATCTTGACAAGCCTCAAGAGCCTTGATACTTGTCTTCCTCTATAACATAATGACAATAAAAGTCCAGCGACCGCAGCCTACCGCTAAGCAGATATCTATCCGTGCAAGCAAGCAAAGAAAATAGCGCTCAAGCAAAGCCCTCACCTCCATTTACGGAGCACAATAGCCTCCATCGACGATGATATCGGTACCAGTCGTGTACGATGAGGCGTCGGAAGCGAGGTACAAGTAAGCGCCCTTTAGTTCCTCAGGCTCGCCCTCCCGTCTACATCATTAGTTAGACAACGGAATTCGAACGGTGAATAAGGGGTAGACATACCCCATCGAGACCTTATCCTTGAAGACGTTCTTAGTCTGCGCCGGGATGAACGACGAGATATCGGTCTTGATGTAACCGGGGGAAACTGAATTGGCACGCGCGAAACCGACCCATTCAACGGCCAAGGACCTGCATGCGTGAATGACTGCCGCCTTCGATGCGTTGTACACAGTCTGCTGCTGAGGGATATTGACGATATGGCCGCTCATGCTCGCAGTTGCAATGAAGCTACCGTAAGTGAAATTCTCCAATGGTTTTCCATCAATCGTAGTGCCCTCCTGCTTCTGTCGTCGCCAATGCAGCGCCGCGGCTCGTGCGCAGAATAGGGTCCCGTCGACATTCACCCTCAGCACCTTTTGCATTGTGTCCAAGGGCCCGTCGATGAAAGGACCATCTTCCCACGCAATGCCGGAATTCGCGACGAATATGTCGAGTCTCCCGTTGAACTCCTTGACGATTTCATTGACGGCGGCTTCTACCGTCTCCCAGGTCGTCACATTGACCTGGTAAGCCTTACCTAGTAGTGGAAGTCCAGTTTAGACATGTTGAAGCGTCAAATATTGAGATAGTCTACTCACACTTGACACCATATGTTTTCTCGATGTTGGCAGCCTCATCAAGAGCTTTCTTGTTCGAGTTGTACCATATCGCAACGTTGGCTCCTGCCTCAGCCTGGTACGTGTTAGAATCGATAGCGGAATGAAATGTTTTATCCTGTTGGAAGCGTGTAGGGATTCAAGATAAGCTCCTTGCGTTCTTCCACCTAAGGCTGCTTCTACGAAGAGTATCTCTGTAGAAACATCAAGGCTGTGGTTTACTTACTATCATTCGGTTAGTATAGGCTAGGAAAGAATGGCAAGACAAGGGCAAGAGTGGAATAAAAGCTGGACGTCATCTCGGATTCCTGGATGAAGGAACTTTTACGTCATACCAAAAGCATGGGCAATTGCGAGACCGATTCCAGCGCCAGCCCCAGAAACAATTGCCGTTCTCCCCTTGAGGGAAAATAGAGGCAAAACTAGTTTGGACTTGGGCGGTTCTGTAATGTCGTGTTTAAAAGTGCCAGTATTCATATCAGCCATCTTGACAGTTCGACGTGTATGAAACGTTCTAAAGTCTTCAGAAATACAGGAGATGCGTGCGGACAGGACAAATGGTAAAATCTTAGAGTTATCTCCTTCTGCGAAGAATAAAAGAGAAACGAGAGGAGCTAGATGCTAGGCAGCATCTAGCAGAAGAAAAAAGAAGGCACCCTGATGAATTATAGAGGAAAGCGTGATATCCCGAAAACTGCAGGTATTATATTAGGTTATACCGAGTTGCGCCGACGAACAGGGACCGGACCGAAAATGACGTCCAGGTACAGTTAAGGGTCGCCTGGGCAGTTCTCCGATCTGCAAGCAAACTGCGGAGTATTAACCGCCTGAAGCGGTATGTTAAAGATGGTTTGCTGGAGCGTCTATGCTACTGCAGCTCTTATTTAGCGGCTATCCAAGAGAGCGCGGGGGTTGCTGCGCTAAAATGAAAGTTGGTAAGTTCAGCTGAGCAGACACATGGAGGGAACAGATAAGCGCGGGCTTGGCTCCATCTCCGAATCTGAAATCTGAATGGTACCATATGTAGATGCTCAAGACCTTGGGTAGGAATGGAAATGGGGTTACTTGATCCAGCCGTCCACCTTTGAGGTGCAGACGGTGAAAGCCAACACTGTTGTTATACAAACGGGACGGAATGGTAGTCTTATACTGGATTGCCATTTACGGTAATGCGAGGGCCTGAATCAGGTAGGCTAGGCTTGAACTTGAAAGCCAAGGGCCAAGATTCAGGTATGGTATTTTGCCGATCCTGGCCGGTAGCGGTTGGAAACAAGGCAGCTAGCCTATGACTCGCTTCAGTATCTCATCCCGTGGGTAATTAGTGTTTCTCCATCTCGAGATAAAATCGTCCCGATTAACTTGAGGAGCATTTGTTAGTATAGTATGATAGCCGAGGCGGAAGTAAAAATGTCAGACTTACTATATCCACCACATATCCTTCGCACTCCGGTAAATGCACTTCGGCCATGTAAAACTCGCCAGTTGTCAAAGACTAGAGGACCATGTTAGTAGAAATTCTCATTAAGATTGTGCTTACTCACCCAGCAGATTGCCCGGTTTGAGCTGGAACCAATACTCAATAGACTCTCTTGTTAATATATCGTGCCATTTTCTTGCGGCCCTATACCAGTCTACTGGCGAATACTCGCTGTCGAAGGGGACGACTCCACGATCATCATTGTTCCACCTAACTCGGTGCAGCTTACCAGTGCTCTCATCTACCTCAAGGACCGGATACAGCTTGTCGGGCGATATCGTGATGCCTTTATTTCCGCTAGCATGCCACGGCAGTTTAACTCGGCTCAACACTTCGAACGCCTTCGGGTCCTCTTTCTTAAGGATACTTGCAGCATAGAATCCATCAACAAGAAGAGATTGCCCTCCAAGATTCACCCCAGAATTGTTTTCAGAGCTAGGGCCTGTATGGGAAAGTAAGTGGAACGCTTGTAACCCGGCGGGGTCAGTAAAGTAAGTCGTATCAGTATGTGCACCCAGCGCTATGTTTGTGTAGGCTGTGTCTGCAAGAGCAAGATCCGGGATGAAGTCGTAGAAACCACCGTAATGAGTCTGCCTAATGAAGGCAATTTTCTCTAGTAGCTTCTCAGTTGGTTCAGCAGACTCGACTGGCACTTCTGTGACGAAGGCGAACCCATTGCGTCTCTAACGGCCTTGGTAAGAATGTGCATTTTCAACTTAGAGGTAGGTAGGATTTTGCTCACAATGAAATCGGTCAAGCGCCCAACTGTTCCAGTTTCGTTTGCTAGAAAGTCTCCGTACTTCAAGGTGGGCGGCCAGCTCTGTGAGTTGTGTGGCCCTTGTGCTCCGAAATACTCTAACCTGGGACAGGTCAGCCTGGTTTGGATTGGGTGTTATGTGGAGTGTGGCACGTCGCACTCGATGGGTTCTGGCTCCCTTTTATCCGAATTGAGGTAGAACTCGAGAAAGTCCCATGGATAGAAGCTTTCATGGCCGTCTCCCGACCCTGTCCAAATGAGCAACAATTCAGTGCGTAATTATTAGAATCTTATAAGGCCTTACATTGTATCCTGATACCATCTTCATTCGTATGAATATGGGACGGCTGAATATCTTCGGGGAGCTAATGGATATGCATTAATATTTATGTATTACAAGGGACTTGAGGCTACGTACGTCGAAGGTATTGAAATTCCTTTGCCTGGTATCCTGGTGAACACAGCTGCTACACCGGCAATTGTCCCTGGAAAACGTAAGTGGTGGTACATGTGCTGTCTCTCAAGAGTCCACGTACCGTAACCAGAAGTTTGGGCTTCACCAATGTTACCGTTAACACTTCACTAGACCAATGTTTGCACTTAGTTAGATGAAGCCAATCACTTACAGTGAAGTCCGCCTCAAGTCACTCTTGGCATTGGGATATGAAAACTTGAGATGATCAGATGAGCTTGACACCAGAGGTTTCTCAGTAGCCGTCGCCAAAGTTCTGAGTTGTAACCGAGGTGGATATTTCCAGTTCCAGCGAGCTCCAGCAGGTCGACAACATCTCACCATATGTCGGCCGCATCTTATTACGTCCAAGTTAAAACTCATCTTTTCGGTTCTAAGAAAAGGTAATATGATGTCAACTCTGTATCACCAACAATAACTCATGAACTAATAGATAAGATGTTCGCTTGATCGGCTGAGACATAAATCGGCATCATTTAAAGAGGAGCGTAAGATGATTGAGATGGAGCTATTATAGTGGGTGCTGCACTAGGCAATAGCGGGAACCACCGGCACCTGCTAAGTGTATAGTGGCAGGCACCCCGGACCTCGGGAGTGGCTAGACCCCTCTACTGCGCCACAGACCTCATCTTAGACCTCAGCAGCTCAGGTAAGCACATAAACTACTACTTTTCATACGCATTTAATATCAGAATTGCAGAGGTAGGTACCCATATGGCGATCAGTCATAGCTAAGTTCACCATATCATTTCCATCGTCATTAAGGTAGTTATCAGCAAGATATTGTCTGTGGTTCACATTCATTGACTACCTACCTACCTACCTACCTACCTACCTACATGGGTAGGTATAAACAAACCCATTAACGGGCTGTAGGAGCAGATATACTGGCATTGTTCCAAGTTCCTTAACGGGCACCGCAATGTTCGGGCCACTTGCTATAGTTCAGCCTAGAAGAGCACCGAGGTCCTTACAGACTACCGACAAGGGTGTTACTATAGACAAGTGATTCGCAACCCAGGGTAAAAGGTAGCAAGCATATAAAAGGCCGAAAATCAATATACCTCCTAGTGAACTGAAAGACTGGGATCACAGATTCTGCTGCTTTCTGGGGTCTATGAAGGGTTGCCTTTGTTTATCACCATCGAAATGACTACAAATTCAAGACCTGCTTGTGGAATCTGCACAGCTGTTCGAGGGCCGTCCATCATAAACTTGGTTCTGTATTCAAATATGATACAAGCCATTCGAGGTCGTCTATTCATTGAATGCCCTCTCCATCCCTCAACGAATAGCCATGACCACAACCGTGATGGCAAGTGCACCACAGAGTGACTTGGAAAAGGGCCTGGAACCTTATGCCAGTCGCACAACAAGCTACATACGGGATATAACTTACAGAGTCATTCCCTTTTGTATGGCTGTCCTTATTATCTTCTCTGTTGGTATCGTCATTGTCTCAACACTACATTTTGACCAGCCAATACCTCACCAAGGAACCTATGTGATATCCGTTCTACTCGCAGTGTTATTCTTTCTTTTCTGCATAGGCTTAGCATATCTATACAAAAAGAAGCATTACCCACCTCTGGCTAAGGGTCCTGATGCTCCAGATCGCCCATCTGGAAAGAGAAGATTTAACCCGCGGGGCATGGTTAGCACATTGTTCGTACAAAACCTCGGTGTCGACAAGCTATTTCACCATCATAAAATTGAACCCGATGTTAACGTTCAAGGTACACCGAATAACCCGGCCGAAGTGTATAGTCCAGACCCAATGAACGCGCAATCCCATCGTAGTCAACAACCACATGGAGCGCATGGTATCGAGCCGTCCGGTACAGTCAGAGAACAGATCCCTCAGAACTACACTGGGAGATCCAACTCGGGTAGACTAGCACCCCTAGCTAGAAAGCCAGTGCCTCCTCGTCATACGAGAACGAAGCAGCGTGGTAGTTCTATACGTAACTCCTTTACGCCCTCGCAAAATTCCATACGCGAAGAGCCGGAAGAGAATGAACTTGTTTATTCCCCTGATCCTGGTCTAAGTGCCCCAAACATGCCACCTCCGCAACGGTCCTCGACTGCAAATGTGGGTATATATGAATAATGGATAGTATAGTCGATTTCTAAATAACATGTCACTGACACTCTATAGAATATGCGAGCCGCTAGGAGGGATAGAGAGACAGTAAGCCCAATGAGTCGGTCCCCGGCCTCGCCTCACAACACTGGATTGTCGGCCCGTCCTCCCACAACGCCACCGAATCCTCGGGGTACTGGAACGGCCAGATATGATATCATACCTGCGCTAAGTCCGGAGCCGGAATTTCGTTTGAGGAAGGATAGTGCGGACCCTCTTGCCAATGTCGTGCAGATTCCGGACAGCATCAACGAGCAAGCATTCGTCGAAGCTCTCCCCAAGAAACATGCCGAAAACTGTCTCTACATATTCAATAATCTTCCAAAACTGCCAAATTATGAATTAGAGGCGGCGAGATTCGGCGGTGAATGTCATTGCTTTGAGGAGAAGCCGAGGGAACGAGTTCATAAAAGGAAGACAACAACACCTCAGTCCTATACGGATGTATTCAAGAGGCCGCCCACCCACGATTCGGGATATTCGGAAGGCGTACTGCCATCTATCCAGTCATCACTAACGCGGCCAGCACCAGCGTTATTCTCGTGGGAGCCGGCAGCTAGAAACTGCGGTATGACATTCGCTACTCACGGAATTGAGAATGATGACAACAATAGAGATATATCAAACGGGACAGGTAGACCCAAGGGAACTGACTCATCTTCAATACGGTATCATTCTCATACCGAACGCAAACACCACGAACCAAGCAGAAGAGAGCGTACAACCTCCTCTCGACAGAACAGGAACCAACCCAACACCCCCAGTTCCCCCGACACATCTCTCTATCCGGCACCTCTGAAGCTTCCCTCACGGCCGCCCAAAACCAGACCTCCCCCTCGCAATGACCCGGAGGAAGAGAGTTGGGAACTCATAGACCTCGAAGCCCGTAATAGCCACAAAGCCAAGGAAGCCAAAGAAAAGCCGCTGAATCTAAAACGGGAAAGACGGCAGCTTACGCGGAACAGGTCGCGTACGGCAGATACGACATCGGCAAATGGAGACAAGCCAAGTGCCTCAATGCCCGCAGAGCAAGAGCGGGTCAACATCCGGAGACGTCATTCTAACCAGATGCCTATGTCGGTGCCGCCAAGAAGCAGTAGCAGTAGATTCCGTGAGCACATCACGACCGGCCACAGAACGCCATCCGAAAGCAGTATGAGTGTTTCTAGGGATTGACGGTATGAAACGCGGATGATACTAGATGGGTAATATTTCAGATGAGGATATCAAAATTGGCTATTACGGGAGGCTATTGGGAATTGTTTAGGAGTATAGGCAGAACGAAGAAACATCATTTACATGTAGATCATGGTCTTATTAACGAATGTATTACAACGCCTTTCCTACCAGAAATACATTATCTATTGCATTTTCCTACCCCCTTACATGTGGGCGCGTACCCGTGTACCCATGTATTATACGTATCTCAGATACATATGTACACTGAGATCAGACTCCACGAAGTCTGTCCCAGAAAGATCCTCCTCCAGTTTTGGGTTGGTGCAATGGTTCGGGGGACAGGACCACGGTATTCCACTTATCCACGCCGTCGATATAGACGGTGTACTTCAAGCTGCTTTGTTCGCCCTCTGCGAACTTCTCAATTGAGATCACGCCGAACTTCGAGTTACCCCAATTGATGTACCTTTCTTTGTTAGTGAAATCGATATAAGAGAAGATTTAAATTGACTTACTTGAGCTCAACATCCTCATCATCCGTCTGCTTATAGGTGCCAATCGGTGAATAGAACTGGTTCAATGGGCTTGTAGAGAACTCATGCACAGTCGCGCTGTCCGGCCATGTGCTGTTCTTCGGAGGCGGGAAGGCAGTTGCACCGAATTCATGGCGGTCACCGGATAGGATTACGACACCTACTCCGAGGTTACTCGCATCCCACATCGCCTCAAGGATCTTTCGGCGCTCAGCAAGGAATCCGCCCCAAGTATCCTTGGTGTTCACCCTCCAATTCTTCGTGAACGGGACAGAGCTAGCGACAATCTTCCATTTTACGCCCTTTGGTTCTGGGCGGCGGATCCAGTCCAGGAAATCTTCAAGTTGAGTCTCGCCGAGCATCGTCTTGTTTGGACTATCGAAGGGCTCCGAGTTCTTGGAACGGTAAGACCGGGTGTCCAGCATGAAGAAACTAGCGGGTCCTTGGGTGAAGGAGAAGTACGTAGACCCCTGGCGTGCTTGAGTTCCCTGACTTCTGGCTTTCTTAGCTGGCGGAGGGTTAGCCTGGGTTTGATAATGATGCCACGGGTCTACGGCGTTTTGATAAACGCCGGTTGAGTTCGAATCCCAGTCATTAGAGATTTCATGATCATCAAGCACATGAATCCAGCTGAGGTTTTGGCCGACCGCAGGCCAGTCAGGTGAGGCATAAACCTGGCGATACTTCTGACGGTAATCCTCAACAGAGGCACCGAATTGTTTAGGCACCTCGATGTAAATGAAATCACCTAGGAACAACATGAATTGAGCACCCAAGTTCGGCAGGACCTTAGCCAAATGCCTCATGCCCGGGAAAGCCAAAGGATGGTCAAAGGGGTTATATGGCAGACGGGGAACGATGCACGAAGTGGATAGAAAGGTGAATTTCCCGTCAAAAAGCTCCGGCATGGCTCCTGGCTTAGGAGCAGATGTGAATTCACCAGTGTGGTTGTTTGAGGTTCTCCATTCGTATACCCGCTGTTTGGAGTGACTCAAGGGAATAGTCACCACTGCAGTATAGTCGGTCTCATTAGTCGTCCCCGTAACACCGCCGGCGGTCTGCCATAGGGGATTATCAAATGGTGGCTTGGCATCCTTGATGTGAACTTCAACGGTAATGGGCATCTTGGATTGATCGGGCTCGCGGATCAGCAGCTTCGCCTCGGTGTCCGAGATGTACCCAACACGAGCGAATGAAAGGTCATGGCTAGGATGAAACCATCGAGGGCTATAAACCATGTCGGTGACCATTGCGACGCATGCGACATTGATTAGGAAAGTTAGAGCTGTCAGTAGGAGGCTGTTCGGGTTGGGGGTTCCCTTTAATAAGGTGCCAAGAGGGTTCAACGGCTTCTTGACTATTGCTGCCGTCTCCTCCACGTTAATCTCTTCAACCACTATAGCCTCGTCTGTGGCTCCACTGGCGATTTCGTCTTTATTTACGATGTCCTCTTCCAAGACGACATCGACTTCGTCAACGAGTTCATATTTGGATTCAGTGAAGTAACTAGAGATGAAGGCCGGAACATAGATTGCGAATAGAGTGTATATTATCGGAGAGGCAGGCTAGAATCGTCAGCGACTATAGATAGGCAAAAGCCTCGGTAGGCGGCGCATGATTTATGGTAACTTACGGGTAGAGCGACCTACTGTTGTTAGCGAAGGGGCACTATTAAATAGGGGCTGAATTTCTTACCCAGCGAAGAAAGATCAGGGAGAGGATTCTGATCCCAGCGGACGTGATCGCCGCTGTTCTGTGAGTATGGTCCCCCATTGTTGAACACAGGAGGGAATTTAGGAGTAGGCTGAGACACGGGGGAAGCCTAGTTTGACATATAAGAGTCCAATGGTTCACTAGTACCTAAGAGTAATTTAAGATATCTGTATAATAACGCATGTGAAGGAAAGGAAGAAATAGTATGGATGATGGAAATACAGAGGAAGGCTGAAGCTGGAAGCCTTATGATGGCGTGACGAACTGATGGTGGAAAGATGCCATCTAAAGTTTAAAGTTGTAGATGCAGGATTTACGTCGCGAGCTCTCGTCGCAATGTTCGATGTGACGACAATGATTAAGTTCCAAGCTCCCCCCGTAAGTCTCCACCATCAGCTTAGTGCTTCCGTCACATTGGTGGGGATCATTAACCCCAGCATGTAGGACTTGGCAGAAGCTATTATCCAATGAAATTGAATTGATTAGGCTCAATGTGGCGCCCCCACTCCGAAGTACTTTGTACCTTCGTGCATCGATGGCCCATTTCAGATAAGGTCGGACCATCTAAATACCCGACCCCTGATTGACCATCCAAGGCCCGAATTGTTAGGCGTGGCAGTTTAGCAAGTTGCAACTCGCGACAAGCTGTTCAGAATTCTTGAGCTTCGCAATTCCAATTGCGCACAACAACACAAGATGAAGTTAACACTCTTGTCCGTCGGCCTCTTTGCCAGCCTTCTCTCCCTAGTCTCTGCTACCGCTTTGACATATAAGATTGGAGCCAACGAGAAAGCATGCTTTTACGCTGCGCCTGAGAAGAAAGGCGCTAAGATTGCCTTCTATTTCGCTGTATGTCTCTGCGCATTTCACAGTCGACTAGTAACTTAGCCAACTGACTGTCCTTAGGTCCAATCTGGAGGCTCCTTCGATATCAACTACGAAGTTACCGGTCCTGGAGGCAAGGTGATTTTGGATGGAGAGAAAGAACGTCAGGGCGACTTCGTCTTCACAGCGAACGAGATTGGCGAGTACAAGTTCTGCTTCGACAATGAAATGAGCACATATTCGGAGAAGTTTGTCGACTTTGAGATTGCTGTTGGTAGATCCCTCGTTTGCAGCCACTACACATATTCTAACGAACTGTCTCCAGGTTGAGGACGAGGTACGGGCCCAGCTTCCGTCTAAGCAAGGATCGACTCCCGAACAAACCTCAGCCCTCGAAGAATCCATATATAAAATCTCAGGCCAGTTATCCACCATCGCACGAAACCAGAAATATTTCCGCACACGAGAGAACCGAAACTTTAGCACCGTCCGAAGCACAGAGTCGCGAATCGTCAACTTCAGCTTAATTCAATGCCTCATGATGGTTTGCATGGGTGCTCTGCAGGTTTTTGTTGTCCGGTTCTTTTTCCAGGGCGCGCGAAAAGGTTACGTTTAAATGAAGAGCATGAAGCATTAAGATTAGGACTGGTTTTGCGGCGTACATTGGAACACCGGTTGGCAGTGGCACCTCATGCATTATGTATCATAGGAGTCAAAAAGAGGGTAGGAATTTTGAGGTTGATCAAATGAGCGGTCATCCGATTAATATAGGAGAAGCTCATGGATTCAAACCCGCGGTCATCATATTGAATCACTTGGTCTGCGTATCGTGTTCACCAAGGGGTAGGCCGCTCAATTTCTCGAGCATAAACCCCCTCCTATTCAATATACGCAACTACCTGTTTCACGTGTCTTAACGTTTCTTCAAACTCGGCATTACCTATGGTATCCTTGAATTGTTGAGAATGGAATTGAAAAGTTGCACATGATCTGATTGTGATATGTGAAAGGTCTTGAGGCGCCAGCGCAAGAAAGGTATTGTAGGGAAATAACATAGCTTAACAAAGACCGACATCCAAGTGATTAATGACACAGTAGCATTATAAATTTGTTATTTAGTCAAAGGTAAACAGTACATACATCAGGTTATATTCAATGTTCACCTAGGCACACACCGCAGGGGACTTCCAGTTACTCTTTGGTGTATCCTGTACGGTATTCCGATACATGCATATTTGCTCTAATTTGGTTAAACGGTTAGTGGCGAGCAGTATTTCCAGCCACGCCTAGACAGTACCCACTTTAAAATAGCCATACACTACAAGATTTCAAGAGGCAGCTATTGACTTAACCAGTGAGCCTTGCAAACTTCACCTGGCCATCTTCAAGAACAGCGAATTTACGCAATCCAAACCCGGCGTTCACCATGGCGACATCGCTGGCAGCTGCTCTACCGAAGCCGAAATACACTGGCGAGGATGAAGATATTCCAGCGCACGCGCAGCAACGCGGTCCCCGAGTCGTTGGAGCCGGTCAAATAGACGAGTCGCAAATTGTTCTACGAAGAACAGGTCCGCCACCGTATGGCCAGCGAAAAGGATGGAGGCCACGAGGCCAAGAGGACTTCGGTGATGGTGGTGCTTTCCCTGAGATACCGGTCGCGCAGTATCCTTTGTCAATGGGCAAAGAGTCGGGAACAAGCAATGCGCTAGCGATTCAAGTCGACGCGTCGGGTAAAATCAAGTATGATGCTATCGCGAAACAGGGTCACGGCGAGGGTAGGATAGTCCACTCATCATTTAAGGACCTTATTCCGCTTCGACAGCGCGCAGATGCGGGAGAGATCAACTTGGATAGACCTAGTGAACAGGAGGTGGCGGACACGACAGAACGAACGGCAAAAGCTCTTGCTGCACTCGTCAGCGGCGCTGTAGCAGCCCAGAAGCCAAAGAATGTCAACGTTGGACAGCGAAAGGATCCCACATTTGTTCGATACACACCAGCGAATCAGATGGGAGACAACTCGAAGAAGCAGGACCGTATCATGAAAATCGTGGAGAGGCAAAGAGATCCTAGTACGTATATATCCTTGCCTTTTCATTCTGTCTTCTCTATCTACGGCTACAAGTTCGTAACTCTACGCTTCGATCACTAACTTAATGTGCTACAGTGGAGCCACCCAAATTCAAACATAAAAAGATCCCACGAGGACCTCCTAGCCCGCCACCACCTGTCATGCACTCGCCTCCCAGGAAGTTGACTGCTGAAGACCAAGAGATGTGGAAGATTCCTCCGCCAGTCTCTAACTGGAAGAACCCCAAGGGATTTACGGTGCCTCTCGACAAACGATTAGCAGCAGATGGAAGAGGATTACAAGATGTCACAATCAATGACAAGTTCGCACAATTCTCAGAAGCACTCTTCATGGCGGATCGACATGCTCGTGAAGAAGTTCGGCAACGAGCGCTTATGCAACAGAGACTTGCGGAGAAGGAGAAGGCACAAAAAGAGGAGAACTTGCGGATGCTTGCACAAAAGGCCCGCGAAGAACGTTCTGGCGCTTCAAAACGCCGCGACTCAAGAACCTCGCGCGATTCACGGTCGCGCTCTCGCAGCTACAGTTATTCAGAATCCGGCTCGGACAGCGATGATTCAGAAGTCCGTGAACGAGAAAGGGCCCGTCAAGAGAGACGGCGAGAGGAAGAGCGGAAACTTCGGCAGTCTCGTATGGGTGCAGAGAGGCGAATCCAGGTTATGGCGCGAGAACAGAACCGTGATATCTCGGAAAAGATCGCACTTGGTCTGGCAAAACCCACGCAACAAGCCGAGTCTATGTACGACTCGCGTTTATTTAACCAGTCGAGCGGTTTCGACAGTGGTTTCAACGAGGATAATCCGTATGATAAGCCGCTATTCGCAGCTCAAGATGCCATTAGCAGCATATATCGCCCTAGTCAAAACATGGATGACTACGATGATGAAGCAGCCGGAGATCGAGAAATGGCCAAAATCCAGAAGACAAGCCGATTCGGTGAGGTATTGGGTAAGGGGACGTTTAAAGGGACGGGTGATGCTGAGGTTAGTAACAATGCCAAACATCGACGAGTGACTCTTGCTAATTCAAATGGGAAACAGGTACGAGAAGGACCAGTCCAGTTTGAGAAGGACACTGCTGGCGCAGACCCGTTCCAGATGGACAAGTTTATGGCTGAGGTGGATCAGAGCTCTTCATCAAAGCGTGGCTACGGGTTGCAAGAAGGGGAATCGAGACAAACAAAACGTGCTCGAGTGGACGAGGACGACGATTGAGAGACCAGATGCAAACATCATCCCTCGTTGTATCTACTACATACTAATATATAGATGCTGGAAGGGTTTGTCAACACACTTAGGAAATTGCATTACGAGATTAGCCTCGATTTTACGAGATGGGTAGCTACGGAACTAGGTACTTTTGTGGCACCAGCACTCTTCGTCAGTCTTGAACGGCAGCTTGATCGATGGCATTTGTATATGATCAGAGCCCGGAGTTATAAAAGAGCTCGTCCTACAGTCTCATTCGTCTCACAATATTTTAGTCGTACAAGTATGCATGCAACTGTCTTGGGGGGCAATTCAGTTCTAATGTATATTATCTATTGGCGAATCCCCATACTAGGTCGCCGAGACGTCAGCGAAGGCAAGCAAACAAACAATCAGAAACAGCGAAAAGATGCGAGCTCTTTAGCCCTGCGTATAAATCGTACGGGAGGCGTTCCAGAACACGATCCATACCTTGACAGGGTCCTCTATTGGCTCCTAAGAAATGGGACTGAGTCCGCATCAACCGTATCGATAAGTGAGCCGCACGTCATCGGGGCTGTGCTTAATCGTAGCGCGGATCAGATCTTTGCGAAACTCGCTGCTGCAGGGGACCCGTAACATTTGTCACGGACTTTTCCAATCTTTATCAAATCAAGACTAACCAGAGTTTGTAGCGTTGGAAATATCACATTAATTATCTAGTTCAAAAGCAATAGTAGGGCTACACAAAGTTGATATGTGCCGATACTTATTTCGCGGAGCTCTCTACACATGTAAGCTCAAAGCTAGAAATGATGGCTAAAATAGGGTGCCAGCTGTTTGGGTGTGACGAAAGAACAGCATGGCAGGAAAAGGTACCGAATTCTGCACAGTACAAAGAAAAATGATTCGTCAGGGTCGAGCTGCATATCGCACCACCAACATAGCGCCGGAAGATAAACCGGCCTCATCGGCACGATTAGTTGCTTTAATGGGACCGAACGTGGAACTCCCAACGCGTCACCCTTCCCCATTCATCCCATCCAGGAATTTTTTATCTTGTCATTGGAAGGTGACTGGGTGATCAGTGTTTAAGGCGTCACGACAGTACATCACAGTGTACCTGACCCTGCCACCTCATAGGCTTTAAGGGACCAGAGGGACCAACGAGGGGTTGAGATGGTTGGACCTAACTTGCTCTTAACTTGCTTGAACCTCGTATTGTGTGGTGTGTTTACTAATGGATAAAGCTCGAGTTAATTCAATAAAAGTGCTTCTTGCCTACCATCCGTAAACTTTACACTAGATATTCCCCATCAAGCTATCCTTTAAAATTCATCGCATACCAACCGATTTGCATTAGGATAAACTCAATCCGAAGTACAATCCCGACAGTACGGCTAGAAGCTGCGCTCAAGTACTCGGGCAGGTCCTTGAGTAAGAAGTTAGGAGAGCTCAGTCCAAAAAGAAGAGCCACCTTTCCAGGGACCACTGCTATAATCGGATATCAGGCTATTAGCAACCTGCGGCGCAGCTAGGTATCCCTCACATTCGTTCGTTCTCGACAGTCGCCAAGCAAATATCCGTTGGTGCTTCTTTACCAGCTCATCTCGCTACTCTTCCAACTACAAATAAATAAAATAAATATGGGTTGGGAGAATTCATACCCGCCGCCGCCGAAGGCTGGCCCTGCTTCCTTTCAAGTTCGAGACGCTTACAACGACGGCCCCGTCGAAATGGTTTCCGGTCCACCACCGTATTACTCGACAGAGCCAGAACGGCCGTTACCACGAGGTCGCAATCCTCCAATGGCCTACCAATATGACCAGCCTCAGCCCGTGTCCCGGTGGAATCCGAGGTCTTGGAGAAAGAGGACTTGGGCTATCGTTGCGGCGATTATCGTCGTCGTTCTCATCATCGTCATCGTAGTCCCTGTCGAGGTAACCCAGGCGAACCGATACCCCGATTATTCCAGACTCAATTACACCTTATCAGATGAGTGTAAGCCGCTCACCCAATTTCCCTATACAGTAACAAGCTACCAGTCAGACTAACTATTGTCTCAGATACTGGAACTACTTTCTTCGACAAATTCAATTATTTCGAAGGATACGACCCAGCGCAGGGTTTCGTGCACTATGTCCCGCAGGCGCGGGCTCAACAACTAGTACGTCCCCATGCTGACTTACACGCATCACATCACATCACATTACACCACTCTCCCAACATTCAAACATCTCACTAACCACCCGCCAGAATCTCACCTACGCAACGAGCGACACAGCCGTCCTCAAAGTCGACACCAGCGTAGGCCCAACTTCCAACCCAGACGCGTCCACGGGACGCTTCTCGGTGCGCGTAGAGTCGAAGACGCAATACGACAGCGGGCTCTTCATCTTCGACGTGCGGCACACGCCGTACGGGTGCGGCACCTGGCCAGCGCTGTGGCTCGTGGACCCGGCGCACTGGCCGGACAACGGCGAGATCGACGTCATGGAGGCCGTCAACCAGGCCGCCGACGGCAACCAGATGACCCTGCACACCACCGACGACTGCAAGATGAACGCCAAGCGCATCATGAGCGGGACCAGCCTCAGCAACGACTGCTATAACGCGACGGATAGTAATGCGGGGTGTGGCGTGAAGACTGCGGCGGATACGTATGGCAGCGCGTATAATGACGCGAATGGAGGCGTTATGGCGATGGAGTGGCGTGATGAGGGGATTCGCGTTTGGCAGTTTGGGAGGAGTGGCATTCCGAGCGATATCACGGCGCGGAACCCCGATCCGAGTACCTGGGGCGAGGCTTCCGCTGATTTCCCGAATACGAAGTGCGATATTGGCTCGCACTTTAGGAATCAGAGTATTATCGTCAATATCGATCTTTGCGGGCAGTACGCTGGCGGTGTGTATGCTCAGAGCGGATGTAAGTTTTATTTTTGATTACGCTTTCGTGAATGAGGTGGATGGGTGTATACATATACTTGAAAGGAGACACGGGTTGGCTAATAACTTGCAGGTCCGAGCAATTGCACCGACTACGTCGCTAACAACCCGTCGGCTTTCACCAATGCGTTCTGGGAGTTTGGGGCTTTCCAGGTCTATAGTGCTTCTTAACCTGAGATTCAGAAGTCTAAGCGATGTAACGCCTAATGCTTGGTACCATTTGGAGTTGGAGGTTATTGTGGTATGATCGGGTTAGTTTAGTTTATGGTATGGTTAGTGATGATCAATACACTCTGGAATTGGTGAGGTATGGATAGAGCTTTATATGGATATGAGAGGTACGGATATGGACTTGGACGTTAGTGATGTCTACCATGCGGTAAAACCAGCATGCAGATTGTGTGCTATACCCTGGGCAGTTAATTCTATAAACAAGGTTGTCATTGCACCTATTCAACTCGGACGAGAAAGCAGTGAGGTAAATTTAATTGAGGCTGCCTAATATTGATCCTTCTTCTTTCCTCCCGTTTTACTATTCAATTCCCAGCCTCCTTCTGGTACGCGTACGACCAATCGATGAGATTGATGAGCTTGGCGTCGGTAGCGTAGGCGAGGTCCTGGTATTCCAGATATAGGGCCTGGCCCTTGGCAAGTAAGTCTGCGCTAGGTTGTGGTTGTAGCTCGCCGAAGGTGTTCTAGATGTTGGTGCCGTCCTGCCGAATGTTGTAAATGGCGTGGCTGACGTTGGACTGGAAGTTCACGAGGAGCTCGTGCTCATCGTAAGCTACTGCCGTCGTGACGGTAGCTAGGAGAAGGACGGCTGCTAATATTTTCATGTTGGGTGCTTGTTTATGTATAGATAATTACTTGAGATACGTTACAATATTGATAGTCTGATAATATATGTATTGCTGGTCAAAGTTGGCTTACCTTCTGTGAAGATTAAGTTGGCAGTCGATTTGCTCGAGACAGCTTGCCTACTTGATAATACGCTATGGCTTTCCTCAGACCCCTTTATATACATGGAGGTTATCCTTACCACGAGAATCAATTACTAAACTCTTATAAGGAGTATGCACAGATATCCGAGTGTACGTTGGAACGGCCTAAATCTCCTTACACTACCGCTCGAATGTAGCTGCGAAGAGATCTAGATAGATCTCTACTTTACACCAACCATAGGACCTGACTAAGTAATTCGAGATTTTATATTACTCTATCGTGGTGATTCTAGCTCATCTTTTGGCTAGACATCAGTCATCTGCTTCATGATGTCTTCTGTCTGGAGATCCTAAGTGGAGAATGCCATGACCCCTTTTTATAGATCCTCTGGACGCAAAACCATAACGCCGCGATGCTATGCAATTCTAACCCAACGCCATACCGGTATCCCGAGTCGCCAAGATGGACCAGGTTTCATAATCTAGTCGTACAGTATATACGTCGTATTTCTTTCTCATCTCTAATCTTCGTCCTTCGGCTGTCGTAACCAGGCATCTATAGCGGCACTGAACGCTGCAAAGGCTGCGCAGCCACCGGCTACGGCTGTCGGCCCGCCGCTTCGTGCCAGGATTCCTCCCGTTAAACATCCAGCTGCTGTACCGTTGAACATGTCGTTCTTCGCTCGGTACCCTTCGATTCCGCACTCGATGCCGGCGAACATCAATCCGACGAGTCCGAAATTCTTGGCTGTGCTGTATGACCGCGAGCCCATATCCTTGAAGCCGAGTTTGAGCTGCTGGCGCAGCGGTAAAGATGTTATCGATTGTGGTGCCGAGCCAGGGGCTCCCGGAGTGTGGAAGGGTGTATCGTAGGACATCTGTACCAGCTAGTCAGTGATGTTTTCCTTTATCATTGAATGTTTGAAGAATATCGGGGATGCACGTACGGAAGCCATGAACATTCCGAATAGACCGCCCATACCAAAACCCATGACACCGGATATGGCGGCCTTTCCAAAGCAGGACTCCATCATTGCGTTTAACTAATTTACCCAAGTCAGCAAACCATGGTCTTTGCGACCTCACTGGAAGAGGGGATACTAACTCTTTTGATGTTGGGGTCGTTGGGGTCATATTGTGTTCCGGCCGGCGCGCCAGCTCCGGCGCCGGCTCCGGCTCCAGCTCCAGGTAGAGGATTCATATTACGGTAGGTAGTAAGAAGGATCCGAGACGGTGACGACTAATATTGAGATGCGGCGGCGACTCTCCGCGACGTGCGATAACGATTGAAGATAATTATTTTTCTGCCGTTTGCGACCGCTCGCTCGAGCGGGTCATATCTGACTTTGCCCCACCCGTATCAATTTGCTGGGACCTGCATAGACCCACTCTCTTTTGCCCCGCCCCGACCGCACCGTCTGACCGTCTCAAATTGTAGCTCAACACCGTTTACATAGTAGAGACTCGAGTGTTGAAGTATGTAATTCTAGTATTACATCCTCATACAGCCGCAATTTGGGGTGACGACGAATCATAAGTCTAGTAGCGCACCCTCTAGAGTACATGTATGCCTAACATTACTGCGCCCTCTAATTTCTTCGTGTCGTCATCATGCCGAGGTTTCAGCCACTAGTGAGCTTCCCGGGTTCCTGATTTTAATGCCATGTCTTTGACATAATTATTGGCTTGCTTCAGCTGAACACAAGCTCGCACCCTACCGACATCTTTGGATTCAGTAGTATATCAGGGTTAATTTAATGAAGCAATGGAAAAGAAACTCTAGATTCAGCCTCCCAGCCTCAATGATACAAACGCAAAATACGAGGTCGAGTTGATGATCAGTATTAGTAGCCGAAAGCATCCGACGGCAAGGTGCTTTCGTCCTCCTAAAATTGAAACAGGACGAGTGTATACATATGTGGATCTACACTATTAACTGACGTGAAACGGATTAAAAAGTGAGGCTATCTGCATTGACAAACGGAACAGGTTACAGATCATATAGAGTTACACCTTTGGCGACATGCAAACGATGTCCCTACTGCTACCAAGATGCTTCGTTTCGATATAGCTAGAGAAATGACGATATAAATACTTGGTTCTAAGACATGTATGAGTTCTAGGAATTCACGCTCTCACCTTTCACATCTTCATCTACAGCTTTCCTGAGAATCAGCTCAACATTCACCATTGGGTTTACTTCCATATACTCCCTTTATAAAACGGAAGGTGACCAATAGGACAGCAATCTCCACCATCATGCCAGATCACAGTCGAACTTCCAACATGAACAGTAGTATTGTCGCGGCCGTTGGCGGCACAGCTGGCGCACTTGCAATAGGCCCCATTATTGCTGCAGCAGGATTCGGATCTGGCGGTATCATTGCCGGTATGTACTCGGCCTTGGTTCGATCTTTTTGACGAGATTAGCTGCAGATTGTAGAGACATATCTTTGTATGATCACTGACGAAATCATGCATAGGCTCTCTTGCTGCATGGGTGCATAGTCTCATCGGCGACGTTGCGGCCGGCAGTCTATTCGCTTTCCTGCAGAGCGCTAGTATGGGTGGCGGAGCTGCAGCAGTCTTGAAAGCAATAGCAGCGGCCATTAGTGGCATTGGTACAGGTATTGCACACTGGGTTGGGCGGGACCATGAAGAATCTGAATAGAGATACGGTCAAATACCTCCCACATTGAACGAAGCACTTTCTCTATGAGGGTCTAATCATATCTGGGGGTTAAATATTTTTCATCAGAAGTAGAATCTTGAGGAGTTGGGTACAATTGGAGGTATTGATTGCATGCAAGTAGTTTACTAAACAGCTGCCAAGTATCCGAGATCGAGTCTTTATGGCGTGCATATATCCCCACCAGCATTGCTTTTGCAATCTAATGCAGGAGCCAATCATATACTAGAGAAACTCGAGATCTACTACAAAGAAAATGGACCCTCGATTGTTGACAACTTGATGTGTACCTAGGTAGGTAGGCATGCTAGATTCCAAATGTGTTCAGTTTAAAATAACCCCCATGAAGTATACATACATGAATCAGTCCTGCTAGCGAATATAGAGTTGAAGGACTGTAGGAAACACATATCGTATACACAATATACAAAATTCTCTTCGAGAATTTTCTATGGAACACTGAATATTGCAGTTTCCCGTTCAAAACTGTATGGACCCTTGCCAAGCCATGCGGGGAGCTCCCAGGCAGCCCAGGACATCCACGGCGGTGACAATCGTCCAGGGTCTCTTTTTGCTAGCTCGGGCGACCAATGATAGAAGTTAGTTGATCAACGAGAATTTTTTTTCCCTGCTCACAACCTTAGTATTTTATGAAAAAAATTCTCGTGCGACATACTCCTCGTTGACTTCTTCACTTTCACAAAAATTTTACTTGGTCCTATATCCCTCCAATATCACCAGTTATGACTACTTCAGCCATGGCGGACGAGGTTGACGCAGCTCTCGCTACGTATGAGGAGTTGATGGACCTTGAGAAGGACTTTGAGGATGTTGAGACAGAAATAAGTAAGTACTTCTAGCGCTCAGGCCCAAAGATCTTCAAGCGTATTCCATTTGTGCCTTTACTGCCGACAGCGAGGCATAGGGCTATTAATGGAATAAAAATCTATACTTACACACATTTGTTAGTTCGCCAGCAAGTTGCTCTCAGCAAGCCCCTCTACGAGAAGAGAGAGAAGCTCGTTGCCAAGATCCCCAACTTCTGGGCATTGGTCTTTGAGCAGGCACCGCCTGATCTAGACCAGTACATTCAACCAAGAGACTCTGAAGTGCTCTTGACTGCCCTAAGCAACGTTTCGGTATCCCACTTCGAGATCGAGAATGGCGGCAACGGAGATCCTCGCAGTGTTGCCATCAAGCTAGAGTTCTCCGAGAACGACTGGTTTGAGGACAAGGTTCTTGAGAAGAAGTTCTGGTACCGCGTCTCCAAGGATGGCGAAGAGGGTCTCGTCAGTGAGCCGGTCCCCATCAAGTGGAAGTCGGCAGAGAAAGATCTCACCCAGGGAATGCTCGATCTGGTCATCAAGGTGTGGGAGAACGACAAGAAGCAAGGCCCTTCTGATAGCACTAAGATCAAGAAGGAGAAGGACTATACCCCTGACGAGAAGGCACTGAAGGAGAAGATTGACGCTACGGGTCTAGGTGCAGTTTCCTTCTTCGGTTGGTTTGGATACCGGGGCCTGAACATCTCTGCGGAGGAGAGCCGTCTCGCAGTTGAGGAGGAACGGAAGAAGCGAGCTGAGAGAGCCGCAGGCAAGATCCCCGAACTCAAGGAAGTCGAGGAGCACGAAGAGGACGAGGACGACGAAGACGAGGACCCCTTGGCGCTTGAGATCTTCCCAGATGGCGAGGAAGTAGCTCTCGCTCTCAGCGACGACCTCTGGCCCAATGCCATCAAGTATTTCAGTAAGTTCATTCTCACCTATAAAACACCGATCACCGAGCACCACTAACATTTTTCGAGGCCAAGCCCAAGAGGTTGATGTCAGTGATGTCGACTTCGAGGATGAAGATGAGGATGAAGAGATGGGTGATGATGATGAAGAAGAGAAGCCCAAAGCGAATGGTGCCCAACCCCCATCTAAGAAACGGAAGGCTTGAGTTACTAAAGACGAATGAAGGTTCCTAATTTTACTGACTTGAAGTTCGTACACGATAATCGCGAGGGCTTAGAGATGGACGGCAGACGATCATGACGGCTGGAGAGACGAGGTTATTTACGTTTGAATTTTCGATACCAATTACAAAAGTTTCCCCCTAGGGTATTGAAATAGATTTCAACTGACGTTCGAGCATTACAAGAAACAATGTGCCTCTTAAGTGAAGTCGGTGAATGGTTCCAGACTGAGTCAGTAAATTCATAGAATAGTGAAGTGTGAGCTCGGATAAGTGGCTCAGGTAGTCTCATCTGCATGCCTCTTGCCGCCACATTTGTCTTAAGTTCTCAAGTTGTAGTTGCCTTTATTATTGCTTGAAGAAATATAACAGGATTCTCCCTTCTAATTTAAACGTTGAAGAGAAAGCAAGAAGTTGCATACGGGTGCTGGTGACGCCGGTAGTAGCGCCTTCGCAGACCCCTGTTTATCTCAGGTGTTCTTTGCAGGTAGCCCCGAGGTACAGGGGTAGGCTTCCCCACAACCTTGTTCATCCATTTCGACTTCAACTTCCAAATCCTTTCAACCTCATCTCTAACACGTTGTCGTTGAGTATCACAGATTAAAGACTTCAGAGTTGAATTAACTCTATGTACTATTTCCAAATCTGGCGATCTACAAAATAACAAGATTTACAATGTTCAGAGACTATTCCCGTTTCTTATACGCGTATCTCCTACCCCGGTCTTCTCCCCTTTCGAGACGGGATCCGCATAGATCGAACTCGAGCTGTTTCAGCGTGCCGATTCATCTAGCATAGCCTCGCGGTCTGAGATGGAACTTCACGTCCAGAATTTACTAGGTAGGAACTAAACTTGGGGCAATTGCCGAAAATTGACGTGACATACCGCTGCATTGTTTGATACTACTCGTGGTTTGTGCGGCGCGTCAACCCGCTTCGAGATGGACCCTACGCCCTGGACCTGCATACCCTGGCATGGCCGGGCCTACCTAAACGATTCTTGGAAGTCTGTGTCCTTTCACACTTTCAACTTCGCTTCTCTTCATCATCGCTTTTAGATTGGAGCTTCATTCACTTCGTTTTGTTTCGCCGGCCGACCTCTCGTTAGGATTTCCTTTTCGTCCGTATTCTTCATCTTTGCTCCTGGTCGAGTTTTTTTTTCTTGTCTTATTCTTAGTTCGCCTCAGCAGCTTGTTTTCTATTATATTGTTTGAGTGACTATTCAGGAATTAAGGTCATCAAGAGTATTGGTGACGATTAATTGCCAAGTCTCCGGGACACTTCGCTTCCTTCTGGGCCTGTAGCTTGCTAAAGGACATGAGGTCGTCGTGAGTAAATCGAATTCCTCTCTCAGTCCGAAGGCTACGCCTTTCACGGGCGAAGTCCCATCCCATTCCTTCCCTCGACTATATTACGTTCATTCATAATGCGATTATCACCTCGTGCAGCAGGCCTCGTGAGCCTGCTGGCGGGCGTGACGGGTGCCATACAAGTCGATATCAGTAGTGAAGGTATGTATAGTTGTAACAACCTTCAACCGCGTGGCTGACAAAGGGTAGACTCTGTCAAGGAGGCAGCAAGCACTGTTGCTTTCGGCTTGTTGAAGTACTACACAGGAAACAACACAGGTGATGTTCCGGGCAACTTACCAGATCCTTATTTCTGTACGTGACCCTATTAACCCAAGCATAATCGTCACTCACATTGGTGTTAGGGTGGGAAGCAGGAGCTATGTTCGGGACCTTGGTGGACTATTGGTTTTACACTGGCGATTCAACATATAACGATGTGACAATGCAAGCACTGCTACATCAAGCAGGCGAAGACTCGGATTACATGCCTCAGAACCAGACCAGATCGCTAGGGAACGATGACCAAGGATTCTGGGCCATGTCGGCCATGTCTGCCGCTGAGAACAACTTCCCGAATCCGCCAGAGGATCAACCACAGTGGTTGGCATTGGTTCAAGCAGTTTTCAACGAATATGTAACCCGATGGGACACCGAAACATGTGGTGGGGGTCTGAGGTGGCAGGTATTTACGTTCAACAATGGATTCAACTACAAGAACTCGATCTCCAATGGCTGCTTCTTCAATATTGCTTCTCGGCTGGCAAGATACACAGGGAACCAAACATACGCCGACTGGGCCGAGAAAGTCTGGGATTGGATGGCGGATGTGAAATTCATTGATGACGATTTCAACGTTTACGACGGAGCAGGGGTGGACAAGAGTTGCGCCGAGGTCAACCGTGCACAATGGACCTACAACGCCGGCATATTTCTACAAGGCGCCGCCATGATGTACAATTTCACAGGTGGCAATGATACCTGGAAGCAGCGAGTGGACGGCCTAGTTAACAGGACGACCAATTTTTTCTTCGACGACGGAATCGTGGTTGAGCGGCCGTGCGAATCTTTCAACCTATGTGACAACGACCAGCAGAGTTTCAAGGGCTACTTGATGCGGTGGATGGCTTCAGCGTCGCAGATGGCACCTTTTACCTTCGATACGCTTATGCCGCTAGTCAAGTCATCTGCCGCCGCCGCCGCGCAACAATGCTCTGGCTCGCCGGCGGCCACCCTGTATAAGGGCCCGCCAGGCACAGCATGTGGCTTTAAGTGGACTGAAAAGGCAAACTTTGATGGTTTGGCTGGCGTTGGTGAGCAAATGAGTGCCCTGTCTGCGCTACAGTATACGCTAGTCAAGAAACAGGCGACGAAGGTGCCAGTAACTGCCGATACGGGCGGAACATCCGTCGGCAACCCAGATGCAGGGCGTCCGATGGAATCATACATGCCGGTCGTGACGGAGATCACAATAGGCGAGAAAGTGGCGGCCGGCTTCGTAACGACTGCGATGGCATTCAGCGTCGTCGGCATGGCTTTCTTCGTGATGAAAGAATAGAAAATTCCCGTCACTGATGAGAAATGAGGTTACCTCGCAGAAACTCCTGCTAGAAGTGCTAGGTATATCGGACACGAGGGGTACATCGGAATTATGCCTGGCAGGAATATGGCATCGGCGGCGTTTGGGGAGAATATTTGATGGATATACCTGCTTTGAAAGCAACCCTTTGTAATACATCAATATAAAATATTTTCGAAGACCGTTTATCCTAGTGTGTTATGAAAAACCTAATATTGGTGTAAATGATTTCCGAGTATAAGGTTTATATTTTACATGCTCTCCATGTTGTCTTCTAATAGTATAAATCTACTAGACCATGGGATTTATCTTGTAGATCTACGTCGTCGGCGCTTTTATCACGCCGGCCTTTACAGACCTCTAGAGTTAGCCATTTTACTCCGAGTTCCTAGATCACCACCAACACAGAGTCCGAAGACTCCAGTAATAACCCGCAAGCACCCCTAACAACTAAGCCGTCGCAGCAGGCTGCTCTCCCTCCTGACCCTGCGCCTGTGCCTGAGCTTCCGCCTGCTCCTGTTCCTGCTTCTTCTTCCTCCTCTTCTTCTCACTCGGGCCCTCAAAAAACAACTTCGCCGTCCCCCCAACATCGCCATCCATCTTACGGCTCTCCTTCGCCCCATCAACACCCGCAACCGTCTCCCGCACCCTTGCCACCACCCTCTCCGCCTCCTCCCTCGTCGCCATCCGCCCACCCCTCTTCTTCGCAAGCGTAACCTCCACATTCAGCCCCTTCTCCAGAAACTCGCGCAGCCGCCGCAGCTTATGCTGCAGGTCGTGGTCCGTGATGCTCCATGACAGTTCGAGCTCCTTCGTGTCCACGGCTTTGCGCCGCGCTTGCTTTTCCGCTTCCGCGGCGGCGGTGGCGGCGGCCGCGTTGTCGATTATCCGGCATATGGCGGCGTGCGGCTCGTGCGTTTCGAGGGTATGGGGTTGGTGTGGGGGAGGCGCGACCATGACTAGGGTGTGCGTTTTTGGGTTTAGGGAGCGTAGGACGGTTTCGATGCGCTGTGGGGGAGAGAGGGAGTTTTCGGGAGGTGCGGAGGCGATGCGCACCCATTTGTATGGGATCTTGCCGTTGGTGAGGCGCTTCTTGTAGGCTTCGGGGGCTTGGAGGGAGGGGCTTGTGGTGAGTGTGCGGACATGTTGTGGTGTTGGCGCTGTTGCGATTGGTATGGTTGGAATGGATGTAGGTAATTGCGGCGCCAGGAGGGCGCTGGAGGATGAGAAGAAGAGTTTGGGCGGGAAGAGGTAGTATATGCCCGTGTGTCGTCCAAGTGAGGGGATTGCAGGGCCGCTTGCTAGGTCCGAGACGAGAACTCGGTGGAGAGCTCGTCCTGGCGAGTAGGCGAGACAGCGTGGGTGTGCCATTCTGAACAGGTCATAAATCCGTCCGTTCTATCCTGGGAATTGCAATTGGAATATTAGGAAGGACATCTAACCAACGGCGCTGATGAGAGTTGAAGTGACGTCTTGAAGAGTGTTTTGCAATTGAGTTGCTTAGAAGCTTTTAGAATGATGGAGCTAGAGTTGCGGAGCCAATCATGTCTTAGGTACCTTACATGTAGGTACATCTAGTGCGTAAGCCGGCGCTAGCTTGATGCCAAGACTGAGGTCAAGTTCAAACTTCAAGCTCTTATTCATCGCTGTCGCACATATACTCCCATACACACGCCCATTGTACATACGCATACCCATTTCCTTATGTTCCTAATTGGTCTCACATATTCAATCTCAATCAGCATGCGAGCCTCCAATTTACGGCGCCGTCATTCATAGAACTACGCATCATACCCCTCGTCCGATCAAGCCACTCACTTACCCTCTCACTCACTCACTCACACTCACCCACTCACTACAATGGCACCAATCCTAGGCCACCCCTTCCGTGTACTAATCTACACGATCAAAGCCTTCGCACTAGGCCACGTCTTCGTGACCTACGGCTACAGCTTTGGGTACGGGTGGGGGCCGAGCATGCTGCCGACGTTCCAGACGATGGACGAGTGGTTCGTGACGGACCGATCGTACCGGCGCGGGCGCGGCGTGCGCGTCGGCGATTGTGTCGTGTACTCCATTCCCGTTGAGCCCGGCGAGGAGGGCATCAAGAGGGTTTTAGGCATGCCGGGCGATTACGTGTTGCTTAACTCGCCGGGGGTCGGGAGCGGGAATATGATACAGGTATATCCATATGTTTTTACGCTCAACTCCCACTCCCAATTTTCATATCCTGGGCGTGTGTAGGTATATAGGGAGTATAGGTGTTGATAAGCGTTTAGGTCCCTAAAGGTCACTGCTATATAGTAGGCGACAACCTTCCCTGGTCTCGAGATAGCCGCGACTTCGGCCCCATACCGATGGGTCTCATCAAGGGCAAGGTCATTGCCAAGGTCTCGATGAACGGCTGGTGGCCGTTCAACTGGTTCTCAAAAGTAGAAAGTGGTCTTCAACCTGTATCGAATTCGTCTGATACATGAGGTCTATTTCACCCCTATCTATAGGTTAAGCTCATTGCGAGATCGCCGGTGTATGATACACACTTGTACTATATCACGACAGCATTGCATGGAGGCGTCCCGGGAGAGATGATTTGCGGGATATCATTTTTAGGCGAAAAGGGGGCAATCTAATTACAAGAATTTAACAATCCCAAGCAAGAGACTTACACAAGTAACCGAGACTTGCGAGGATGGGATCGACTAATCGTCTTCTCTCAAGGGCTATGCCGCAGTGTACAAATGAGATCAAGCATCTTCTCTTCCACAAACGCAAGTCTGGGCTATGCCACCAGCAACGCACCCCACCCGCAAATATGAGAGCCGCCCCCAATGAGGATATGCATTCCCTATAAAATATCGAAACAGCCTTGCCATCAACAAAATACAGATGCCTGCTTATATAAAATACGCCTCGAACACCGGAACCGACCAAAGTCCGTGCGAATTGCAGGCCGGAGCAAGAAGCCCGGCAAAACTGATGATTAGGGGAAAGTGGAAAATGCGGTAACGACCGTCGACGGCTGTATCATCACTCATCCCTCTATATGCGCCTTCGAAGCACTCTGACCAAGTAGTTCAAGGCAGCGCTGCGCCAGATTGATGACTTCACCCTCGTCATCTTCCTCGAATTCGTTGTCGGACTCGATCTGTCGGTTGGCGATTTGCTTGATCATCTCTACAATGCTGTCCGACTTTCCAATAAGTGAAATCAAGGTCTTATCCTCGGATTCCAGCAACTGTAAAAGGGTCCAGATGGCAATATGTTGGAACGTCGCATCTCCGCTGGCTAAAAATCTGCTTAGGTAACCGTGAATACCGCCATTCGGTTCCGTCCAGTCCTGGATGAAGATGGAATAATCGCCAACTATATAGTGTTAATAGAAAATCAAATAGGATCAAAGATTACTTACCTTTTGAAGATAGATTACCCAGGGCGGCAGCACTGTTTCCCTGAACCTCGATACTTGGTGAATGCGTTAGGGGAATTAGTACATCAAACACACCTAGATTTAGCAGGTGTGTCTTGAGGTCGTCGGATAGAGCAAGGACAGCAATCGCGGCTGTCATCTCTGACTGTACAGTAACCGGCACGTCTAAGACCAGCTGCTTGCACTTTTGTACTGCGCCAGCTTCGAGGACTAGTGCCTTGTTTCGATCGGAGCTAGCAGCAAGGTTTCGGAGAGTTGATATGGCATGGCATTGGATTTCCTCGTTGTCCGTGGAACCTAGAAGATCAACCAAAGGCTTTAAGAATCCAGCTTCGATAATGGGAGACTCGTTTAAGGGGTGAATAGATATGTTGCGTATGCAAGCGACAGCTGAGAGGATTAGAGGTAGATAAGAGGACTGAAGCAGGCGCAATAGCGGGTTGAGACCTTGTGCTCGGACGATATCCAGCTGGTATTTCTCATCCGAGGCTAGGTTCCGAAGCGCCAGCGCGGCCTGGCATTGTACTTTCGGAGAGGACGAATCCATCAAGTTGACCAGCGATTGGACTAGTTTAGGCTCGGATGCAGCCAATTTGCGTCGGTTGTTAGCGTCGACGGCAATGTTGCTGAGCGCTGTCGTGCAATAATATTGAACATCGACATCGGGAGAAGAAAGGAGCTGAACAAGAACAGGGATGGCGCCTGCATTCACAAGTTGCTGTCGGTTCTCGTCTGTGTAATAGAACGTTAGAAAGACCCACAACAAAATAGTTACGAAAACTGGGTGCATACCTGAATGCGTCATATTGAGAAGAGCGCCAGTTGCATTCCGTTGAACCCTCATATCTCTGGACTTAGCCAACCGAGTCAGAGGTCCTAACGCCCCTGATCTTGCGATCTTCGCCTTGTTCTCCTCATGCGTTGCTAAGTTGGTGATGCATCCTACGGCGTTGCATTGAACTTCGACATTCGGCGAAAGCATCTGACGTATGAGCGGAGTTAGACCGCCCAGTTGGACGATCAAGACCTTGTTCTCGGCTAAATGGTTTGGTGAGACTAATGATCTAGAGGTGTACAAGATTACAAAGCAGCACTTACTATTAACGGCCAGATTTCCCAGCGCTGCACTGGCTGCCCTTTGAACCTCGATATCGGGACTCTGAAGCAGGAAGAGGATGGGTTCCAACGTATCGCGGTCGACCTCGCGAACATCTAGAGGAGAGTCAGCTCAAGCTCTAGCCTCGGAGAGGACGAGACTGCTATTCGAAGAAGGTCCTCGCTTCGCAGCTCTATCATCTGATATCTCCACCACTCAACCTCAACAGTACCACGTACCTCGCTCCGTGATCTCAGCAAATGTTAAACTTGCACTCCTTTGAAGGTCGATATTGTCGGAAAAGACGAGGGTGCTCAGAGCTCGGAGAGGCTCGCCAGAAAAGAAGTCGGTCTCGCCGCGCTAGGACATGGTTAGCTTAGAGCGGATGAGGAGTGGGTGGATGATAAACACACATTCTCGAGATATTGTAGTAGATCAGCGACAGCTTCTCGTTCGCTATCAGCTAATACTGGCTCGTAGAGACCATCGCGAGATTTGCCTGCGTCACGTTCAGCACTGGCGGAGCTTGGATTGATACTAGTATGTTTTGGTTATTACCTCCGCAACATGACTGGCAGGCCCCCATTTCTATGGGTAATATGATGAACCGTGGTCGATGATGACTTCAACTCTGAAAATGAACGAAGAACAAATGATGTTTGTAGTCGGGTGCTCTTGGTCTCAAATTTCGATGACTTTCGACGAGGTTTGACGGGTCGAGTGTAGTCGGTTACTAACGTTAGGCCCAATTAAGCCAGCTCCCCCAAGGTGGTCCTATGATGTATCCTCGTGAGAGGCTAGGGCAGGTGGGTTATCTCGTGCAGTTCGACGCAATAATGAATTTGCCGGATTATATGCATCGACGGAACGGCACGATGGGTTGGAAGTCGACCTTGGACCGGTGTGTGGTGTGGGAGGAGAGGGAGCAGATGTTGTTGAACTTTATACCGCTGGGGGGTGGTTGTTTACGAAGTTGTTTAATAGAAGGCTCAAAATGGTGGTTGCGTAGTAGAGATTTTGATAAGTTCCGACATTGGACGGCACTGGCCCCCCCAGTCGCAAGACTTCAGGTAAAGAGGTAAAGAGCAAATTGCTGCGCTATTGCCGCTTCTGCTGCAGCAACCTGGTTGGTTGTAGGTGGTGCAGTGTGGTTGCGTACAGAGAAGGAATGGTGCAGGTGCAGGCAAGTGGGTTTAATGGGGTGCTCAATCCCTCCTTGCAAACCTCTCGTGGAACTGGTGTCGGAAGGTTTCGGTGGGCGAAGCTTGCCTGAGCTTCTCGGTTTGTGGGTCCAGCTCCCGCCCCTAGTATGTTTACTAGGTATATGTACCTATCAGTCGGTGCTAATTGTCATGCAATGCCCTGTACCTGCCCGATACACAGAGCTTATCTGCATTAGACAATCTAAGCTTCAAAGGTGAACATGAAAAACGAATATAGTCCAACAAGGATTGTAGAATATTCACAATACTCAACTCTATACTGATATTTTATATTAGAGATCAATGTCCAAATACTATTACTACATGAAAGAATAAAACGAAAGATCCACAATAAAGTTATTTCCGCACGCACACTACAGGAACTATAGCAGAATTGATGGCAGTAGTCATGTATGTGCCTTTTATGTAAGCAGGATAAATGAAATCGACATCAGGTTAGAGCTTAAGACAGGTGCGGATTGACGTGCTACTTCATGCTAGGTATCCATGCCGCATTGAAAGTATAAGATCCCGATTATCGTTAGCTTGCCCTTTCAGGACAGCTCTTGCGTATCACGGCAGCCACAAAAGCCAGGCCTCACTGAGCTTATTTAGCGCCACAGCTCTTGATTTGAGCTTGTGAAGAAAAGCATCCACCAACCGTCTCAAAATAATAATGTGCCCAAACCATCATTCATGCAGCATTCCGTCTAGGATGAGCCGAGGCCAAGACATGTTTACCATGATACTGCAGCACTTCCTTGAAATTGAAGCTATTCCCAGTATTTAATCAACAAATTATTCATTTGCTATGCAGAAGAGTGGAAGATGCCTGTCCATAACCGGCGGCAGCGCTCAAAACGGGTCATGAGATCTTGTCAACTTTAGAAACACGGGTAGGCATCCATCAGCAACTCGGCCGGGCCACGATGATTATCCGGCTTATGAGATATGGGCCCTCCAACTATCTCCATTACGGCGAGGTGCCCTCCTTTCTGATAGCATCATGTAGTGATGCCAAGTTCGCCTTCGATACTAGGGATGCCACACCAGTATTGCATTGAGTTATCAGATGAGAGTGAGACATACTTTGTCCTCCAGTCCATAATTTTCTAATTCGGAGTTGATCCTTCAGGAGAGTTAATCTTTCGTATCCAATGCCATCCCTCTACCTTGGTAGTTAATTGATATTGCTTCTATGCTTAGGATAAACGGCAAGCAGAAACAACGATCGACTTCTCTATACGATGCTTTTGTGTATTGTTGGTGTCACATCATTTCTTCAATACGATATGATAGGTCATTTGATTGCCTATTTCTATTCCGCGCTTTGATTTCGCGATACTAGGTATCAAGTGCATTTTTCTCGCTAACCATCTAGAGAGTCACTATTATAGAGTACGTACAGAAGGGCATCTTAGTTTCATACGATCTATATTTTGCATATGTGTTTACCTAGGTAGGTAATCATCTGCAGCAGATGGAACCCTGTCACTTTGAAGTCTACATAGATTATGTGGGTTGCTTCTTATATGGCCGTATGGGAAGCGATTTCAACAGGAATAGAGGTCAAGTCACTTTAGATACATGTATATCAAAGTCATTGTGTTACTTGATCTGCGCCTGCTGCATTATGACTTTAACCTATCACTGTAAAACACTAATGACATAGGTAGAAGGCAAGAGGTACTATCCTGACTTAAAGCGCTTGCGCTGTAATACATTCAAAGCAATACTTCACTATGAATCAAATGCTTACTTGTCAACCTAAATACTTTGATATATAGGTACGTATGTATTACAGCTGTTGAATATAACTATACGTATGTACTTTGATGATACCTGTAAAGAGAGGCGAGAGACATGGTCCGGTTGCCGATCCACAAAGATTCAGCGAAGATCAGTGCTCTTATGTCATTTGTCGTTGCTTTTTATTGGCTTTCGTCAAGCACCACGTACCGTAGCTGTCCTTATCAGCGGCATTGAAAGAGAACGACGTCGCTCGTTACCACCCAAAGCTGCAGCCTCCCTTCTTCTGCAATGCTAAGTATCGCCCTATCAGATCTTCCGGAAAGGCCTACAGAGCTAGCAGCCATAGGTGCGTAGCTCTCTACAAAAGATATGGATATCAATATCTACCTCAAAATAACCAGCGCTATTTGCCCACTCGGCTGCAGCCCAGTCTAGACCACTCGATAGAGACAAGACTGAGGCTATTTATTTGTCTAATCTGACCTCATTCATTGTTATCGCCGTCATCATTTTCTGTCTTTTTATCGTTGTCGACCTCCACCCATCGTCATGAATTTAATTGTCCAAATCTCTATCTCTTGTCTTAGCTAACAAATTCCCCCATGCTGCTTCCAACTAACTACGGTTTAGTTCTCCAATCGCCGAGCAGCCTTACCCGATAACGAACTCCCTTTTTTATCGCTTTTACTCTCCCCACACCCCTCCCCCCTCCGGCAGCAGAACATCTTCTACAGCGAACTCTTCTCCACGCTCACACCTGCTGCAAACCTCAACTACACGCCTCCGGGGAGACGGGCGTTCCACCAATAATTCCCGCCCAGCCTGCCCTGAACCCCAAGGGAGCAGGACCCCAAAAAGGACCCCAAAGAGACCCCAAGAGGATAAAAAAAGAAAAGATGGATGACCCTTCGAGCCGCAAACCTAATAAATTGCCAGGCGAAGAGCCACAGCGTGCGCCAACCGCCGCGGGGCCCGCTATGTTCTCGGGCTTGCACTCGTCCATGCCACCGTCCATGCCACCGCTACCTCGAGCAGGTCACGAGCTTCCCTTTGTGCAGCCATCCTCGTACCTTCGACCTAAATTTCGGAGTCGCACAACGCCTGTGCCCACGACGCCAATGAGTCCCATCGATGAAGAACAGTTGCAAGGCCTGGTAAGCACCTAGAACCCGTATCCCATACTATATATACCCGGACCTCCCGTTTTGTCCCCTCTTGCCTGAATCCGGCTCTCGGACCCTGCACCCCAACTGCGTTACTGACAGTCTTCCATGCATACAGAGAGGCTTGCGCAACTTTCTTCGAGTAAGAACCAGCTACGATGTACTTCCGCTCTCTTTCCGCCTCATCGTGCTCGACAATGATCTCCTGATCAAGAAGAGCTTAGACATATTGATTCAGAATGGTATTATATATGCGTGGCTTCTGGCGACACTCCGAATTGGCGCTAATGTGCATGGTATTAGGAATCGTTTCTGCGCCTCTATGGGATTCGCATCAGTCTAGGTTCGCCGGCCTGCTCACCGCGACCGACTACATAAATTTGATCCAATACTACTGTCAATTCCCCGAACACATCGATGATGTAGACAAGTTCAGGTTGAGCAGTCTCCGCGGTATGTTGCACCCGAAGCGCCAATGTGCGGGGGATGTCGATTAGGTTTGTGTGGCTGACTTTCTGGTTCATCAAAGACATTGAAAAGGCAATCGGCGTCCTCCCATTGGAAACCGTCTCCGTCCACCCGTCGAGGCCGCTTTACGAGGCTTGTAGCCGCATGCTTAAGAGTCGCGCTCGTCGCATTCCGCTTGTCGACATCGACCATGAAACCGAGAGGGAAACGGTGGTAAGCGTCATCACGCAGTACCGCATCCTCAAATTTATCGCCGTCAATACGGAACAACATACGATGCTTCTCAAGCAGACAGTGCGAGAGATTGGATTGGGCACCTATAAAAATCTTGCGACGGCTAAGATGACGGACGCGGTACTTGAAGTGATCAATCTGATGGTGGTTCACAACATTTCAGCGGTGCCCATTGTGGATAAGAACAATGTTGTGCTCAATGTGTTCGAGGCCGTCGACGTTATACCATGTATCAAGGGTGGTGTGTACGACGAATTGAAGTCAACTGTGGGAGAGGCATTGACGAAGAGACCGGACGATTTCCAAGGTATCTACACTTGCCAAGAGGATGACAGGCTCGATTCGATATTTGTTACTCTACGTCAATCTCGGGTCCACAGGCTAGTAGTCATTGATGACAACTCGCATTTGAAGGGCATTATCTCCCTTTCGGACATCCTCAAGTACGTCCTGTTTACCGGCGTTACTGAGGCCGAGGCTGGCGAATTGATTCCCTCGCCGTGATGAATTAACAATGGGTTGACGCATTTTACGACGCATACGATACCTTGGAAATGGCGGCAACAGGGTTACGGAGTCAAGGGGGCTTATTGATGGGCATTACAGAGGAGTCTGGCGTTCGAAAGACTAAAGTAGTTGCATAAGGATCAGTCCTTTTGAGCCCACACAAGTTTTTCATTCTCTCATGGTCCTCAGGCAGTGGTCTGGGGGTGGATTACTAGATCAAGGAAGATTACACGGCTTAGATGGTGAGGTTTGGTAGGAGGTAAAAATGGTCTGGATCTACCTGTGATGGTCATAGCATGTGTTGGAAGAGCAATACATTTTCACTATTCAGAGAATTTCTATTTTGGGACTACATACATCCTATATACCGCTCCTCCCCTACGTCCATCATTCCTTCTATAACATGTCATGGGGTGATACCTGCAATATCACCATTTGTTACACGTACACTTGCGGAAGGCAACATCTGATTCTATTGCTAGCGATTTCCCAGATAGTTCTAACAGGAATTAAAGAAGGAAGAATCCGTTTCACTTATGTCTATTAGATGTTTTGCGTGTATTGAAAAATGATCGTCCTCCTGCTGTTATAGAGCTTCCATTCTCCCGTCCAGTATTTTCCGTTATTTTCCATACCTACTGTAAATATTCAAATCATACCCCTTACCTTGTTGCTCAGATGCAGTCTTATCATCATCATCATGATACTGCCCCTATTTCTATTAAAGGCAAAGAGCCTGCGACTACGAGCTGGTCCGCTTCTTCGCAGCCTTTCCCTTACCAACGGAGACGACCGCTCTCGCAGTCGAATTTCATCAGACCACAACCCAGGCTGACTACCTCCCGTTCACTTGGCACTTTGGATGCTCCTGTCAGTCGCAGGAGCAATACTTGGTCCTCTTCTACACGCGATCTTGGGTTTCTCTCCGATCGTGATGAGGTGGACGACAGGGAAGAATTTGTTGACCAATACAACCGAGTTGCGAAGAAGGTGACAATCTCCTTTCGATGTACGATGATCGACGAATATACTGACCGAGAGACTGTAGTATGGTATTCGGTTGCTCGTACTTGGCGATTTTCCCACAAATGCTGTAAGTGGGATAGAGCAAAATCGAAGACACTCATTGCCATACTAACAAGCAAACCCATCCAAGTCGGTGCCAACTCGAAAAGGAAGTTGGTTCTCTAAAAGATTAAGACGAACATCATCCAGCCAGTCGTCTCAGACTGTAATTATCAAGTCAGATAAACACCATAAACACCATGAACACCTGCGACGCCGGCGGAGCATCAGCGATGTTGCTTTGAACCTCGTACACCATTCAAAAAAGGACGGGCTAGAGAACATAAGTCTCCAGGATCTGGTTCGACTATGCGGGAAAAGTCTCTTCTATTTGCCCGCTGAGTATACCCCGTACTCTTTGGTGTTGCCAACGTGCTTCCGTGCTCTCGCGCAAGCTCTCGTACAACAAGGTTAGGAAGTAGAATGAATTACTTTTCACTAACCCTTAAGCTAATGTGTACTCGTTGTAGCTGACACACGAGGCATCTTCCGGGTGCAGGGTTCGGTCCGGATTTCGAACATGCTCTATAATTATTACTGCGCAGACAAAGGCGAAAATGATATCTCAACTACAACTCGATGTCCGAATCTCCCTCTGCATATCAAATGCAGCCCCCACGATGTTGCCTCCGCCTTCAAGAGGCTTCTAGCTGGACTTCCTGGAGGTATTCTGGGCTCATTATCACTATTTGACGCTTTTGTCGCAATCCACAGTCAACTTCACACTGATCCCGAGCTTACTAAGACAAAGGAAACGAAACTCCGCGCGAGGTTGATCGCTCTCGCCATTGGAACTGTAAAATCACAGTATCAAAGGGAGCTCATCTGCGCAGTATTCGGCCTATTGTGCTTCATCGGCCGGGCTGCGGAAAATGCTCCTCGAGAGGATGAAGAAGGGAGACCTCTTCCGACAGCCGACCTAATGGGGTACAACGCCTTGGGCATAGTATTTGGCCCTCTCCTAGTCAATGACTTGATCAATTCATATAAGATGAAGGTGGCGGATCCGACATCCGGGCTTGTGCTACTCCCAGTATCACCTCCCAAGTCTCGGAAGGAGAGTCGAAAATGTAGGCATAGGCATAAGCATAAGCATACAAGGTCAAAAGGCTCTGCCGATGATTCATCTTCAGGTTTCACAGCAGATAAGATACAAGTCGCCAATGGTATCGCGGAGATGTTAATAATACATTGGAGAGAGGTGGTTCGACAAATGAGAAGTTTAGGCACCTTAAAGATCAAGAGGAGTGAAGTTTGCACCCAGCACAGAACGAATAGGGCCAGGCCACCATCGTCACATTCAGACATATTCTCCTCGAGGAAACCACCAGAGTGGGATGAACCTGGACCATGCCATCAACACAAGGAGAGAAGCGTCTCACCGGGTACCACGACTCAAACTCAAACTCCCAGTAGGTGACTAGATTGGTTATCTACAGTGCGTTCTGCTGACAATTAGAAACAGGAACCAGCTTATTCAAACCAAAAGGTACCCCTGGAGACCAGCTTGAATCGACATGTATTAATAGGCGACAGTCCAATTCCAGCTCTTCACATAGATCCCAAACCAGGATCTCAGGGAAATGTCTGTCACCGACAGTGGAGGAGAGCCCATCATTCAATAATTATGCGCCAGAGAGAGAGCGAGCATCTCACCTAAAGATTCCCTCAATATTCCGCGACGCAAGCCCATCAAATCATGTAATGTCTGGAAGTGAGATGACGTTTCATACCGTCACATCCTCCATCCATGGATTCAGAGGCAACGATGAGCATTTGTCACGACACACCCATGGCCATCCGAAGATCGAGCCAATAGACTTTCAGGGGGAGGGTAGTAGCCCTGCTGAGAAATGGAAGGCGTTAAGTCTGGCTAGTAAGGCCAGCACCGAATCTCTGGCAAAAGATGCAAAGGAACGACGTTTAAGGCGTAGTCCAGGCCACGGCTCTCATCGACACAGCGAAGAATCAACGGCCAAACGGAATATGAAGCTGGGTAAGCTCTCACCAGAGAAGAAAAGTATATTCGAGAATTCTCCTTATCCTGGCCGTTCAAATGGAATGATTTCTCCTCAGAAACAATCGACACTATCCTCGACCAATAATAGTTTCGATGGAGGCAGGCACTTTCCACGCCGTTCAAGCTCTAAACCGGTCCCTGGGTCGGTGAAAGCCATGACTGCCTTATTTGATGATGCTAGGAAGGATTCGCGTGCTAGTTCGCCGGTTGTATTTCCTGGGTGGGCTGGCCATGGCTCCAAAGGGCACAGTAACTTCGTGTCACCGTACTCGAGGAGCAATTCGCCATTGAAATCCATGAGATCCAACGCATCTCTAGTGGCAGAGACGCCGACACGCCATAGACAATCTAATGTCTCGATAGCTCACAGCAATTTTAGTCTAGCTTCTTCTAGGGTTGCCCCGGAGGATACGCGAATTAAATTTCCACATGTTGCCTTGCGTCCTATTGGGAATACGTTTTCAGCCTCCAGAAAAGCTTCCTCGACTTCTCCGACCAAACAAATTCCTCAGCTTGATCGAGAGCTTACCCAACCGCCGAGCTTAGGGACCATGGTCCCTCACCTCGAAGAGCCGCCGGTGGCTCAGCACATCACTTTCATTCGTCCGTCTCCGTCCGCGTCCCCGCTCGGGCATGATGGGAGCGATGACGAAAGAGCGTCGATGGAAAGCCCTCGACCGGGAACTGGTAACTCGGTGCTTCATTATCAAATCCGCCATCTACAGAAGCATCTTGAACAGAAAACAGAAGAAAATACACAGCTACGGCGGCAGTTGGAAGCTCGCGAGAACATGGATATCGGAAAACTGATGGAGCAGCTCAGGACAGCGAAGCGAGAGTGCAAGATGTGGCGTGAAAGAGCCGAAGCAGCCGAGAAACGAGTCAAAGTCTTTAAGCAGTTCACGGCACGGGTTCGAGGGCTTCGGGATTCCGTCGCTCTGGCGGAGGGCACACGAGTTGTACCCGCTGAGGGACAAGTAGATGGGTCGAGTCACTGTGAGGGTAAGAAAGGAGAGTTAGACGGAGAGGGTTCATTCCACTCGGAACATACTGAAGACCAGGACGTGCTAAAAGATCGTATTCGGCAAAGCATAAAGGAGCGTGCTGCAGCGAGCAGTCACAAGGGCGTTCATTTTGAGGGCAGTGGACTCTGGGAAAGCGGTGTTGGTCTGGTGCAGAAGAAGGGCCTCTGGGAAAAGAATGTCCGTGACAGCCGGACAGCACAACTCTGGGATATTGCTGAGGAGTTGTTGATGCTTGATGGTGACGTAGAGTGCGAGGACTGATACGCCCTAAGGCTTTGAAGATAAGTATGAGCTATGGGTTATGGGTTAGGGAGTAGGGATAGGGAAGTAAAGAGGTTTGTCATGGATTATGACAATCAATATCGATCCCGGTAGATTAGAGTAGGTGTCGATCGACACGGATGGTAGTCATTACAAGACTATTTGATTGCTCCCAAACGAGATATTGTTTCCTAGTATACATAATTCGAAGTAATCATCGTTCGTACTCCGATAATTCTTGATACTGAGTGGCGTGTTGAACTTTTGCTATAATTGAATATATGAACTGTAGGTGGTCTTGCGGATACGTATGCCTTAGCCCCGGAGGAGAATATCATATGCTGTGAAACATTGCAAACCTCACTTCTAGTTCTTCAGTTATTTTATCAGGCTGAGCTGTTTCGCCTCATTCGAAATAGGCAGGTGTCAGATATCGTCATTTTAAATATGCGGAGGATGATTCTAAGATCTACCTATCCGATGAACAGTTCGGAAGGGGTATTCTCGTTCAAGGCTTACTCATCTCGTCTAGTATATTTCATATAATGGCTACAAGCGAGGGGCTGTGATTAGCTATAAGTTGCTCTTAGCTGCTTAGGTACTCTCTATCTATCCGACCTACCTAGCTCGTCAAGGCGCAGGCTTGTAGAACTTAGTAGGTAGGTAGATCAGCGGGGTCTAGATTAGTCGATCGGAGACATTAGTCCTATGTCTGGGTGGTGAGCTGTCATGGGGGAATTATCAACCTTAGCTCCAACGTTCAAATGTTGAATGGGAATAACGGGATGCATGTGAGTACCTAGATAATCAGTACTTCGTCATCAAGTATCAATAATAGGAATTCAATGGGCGTAATACTTGGATGAATGTATCTAAGGTAAGCTTCCGGGAAAGGATAGACATGTCTTGGCATGGATTGGTCGCGATTCCCCAGATTATCGGGAATACTTGACCGGGGTATGAATTTATTTCTCCTTCAGCAATGTTCTCCAAGTTCCTTCGTTCTATCAAGACAAACTGATAAATGCCTTTTTTTCTTGATTCCCAAAATCACCAAATTAATACATAGCAACGTAATATCCTATTGCTTGGGATTTATCCACCGACGACTTGCAAAGTTGAAGGTCTGATCCACAGATTTATCTTGATGCGCATGGCTGAAGATGATTGGCCCCTGGCGCCTATCACTACGACATCGCTATTGTGCTAACATACCATATCCACCAAAAGTCGAGCCCGCAGCGACGTCTAGCCGACCATATCCATCTCAAACATCATGACGCGACGGATAGTGAGTCGCCCTTGACCAGCTGTTCAATCCGTGACCACCTAAGGTCCTGTCTCGAAGCTAACACCATACTCTCTGACTAGGTGCGCACCATAACCCAGCTAACCGCTGCAGCGCTGTTCGCATTCCTTATCATCTTCTTCCTCGATCGGAATTTCCGACTCCTCCCTAATGCCGTCCACGAATACATGCCACAGCATCACCATGGCCAGGTCGTCACCGATATAACTATTACACAATGTTCCAAATTAAATCTACTTTCGTCCTGCAAGCTCGACCCCGAAGTCTGGCATCGCGTGGAGAAGAACCTCTATCTAGGGAAATCTTGGGTATCTAGTGCCTACATACATGTCCAGAGGAAGAAGGAGGAGGAGCTTACTGCGGACGACAAGGTCGTCGTGGGAGTCACGGTTGGCCGACTGGATCCTTCGACGGGGGTTAAGGGTAAAGGCAAAACCGATGAAAAATGGGAGTCTCGTCCGGCTGGGCTGTGGGTGCAGCGATCTTCCAAGCCGACTGCGAGCGATTCCAAGAAAGCCGTTACAGCGGTCGACGTTCTATTTGGCGACGATGCGGTGGAGGCTAGAGATGGGTGGCAGCTCCAGAATACGCCGTTGTTGCTGGATGCCGGCTCGGATATACCGTCTGCCCATATCACGATCCGACAGGGGAGCCCGAGCGAGCCTATAAAGCCGCAGCCGCGGGTGAATGATAATGGGAAATTCAAGATCATGCAACTAGCAGATCTACACCTGAGCACGGGCGTCGGCCATTGTAGGGATGCGGTTCCCGATGAATATGAGGGAGGGGCTTGTCTCGCCGATCTGCGGACCCTGGACTTCGTGTCGAAATTACTGGATGAGGAGAAGCCGGATCTGGTCGTCCTTAGTGGTGACCAGGTGAACGGAGACACTGCACCCGATGCGCAGTCTGCTATTTTCAAATATGCGCAACTGCTTATTAAGCACAAGGTTCCCTACGTATCCATATTCGGGAACCATGACGATGAAGGGTCGTTGCCGAGAGCCGGACAGATGGCCTTGATCGAACAGCTACCATACTCGCTATCCGTAGCTGGACCCGACGATATCGATGGTGTGGGCAATTACTATATCGAGGTGCTTGCTCAAGGGAGCTCGAAGCATTCCGCTCTTACGATATACTTACTTGATTCGCACTCATATTCCCCTGATGAGCGGCAGTGGAGCGGCTACGATTGGATCAAAAAGAATCAGATTGACTGGTTTAGGCAGACTTCTGAAGGTCTGAAGAAGAAACACAAGGAGTATACCCACATTCACATGGATCTCGCCTTCATCCACATACCTCTCCCCGAATACAGGGACCCCGACTCTCCGCGCGTGGGTGAATTAAGAGAGGGGGTCACGGCTCCCAAGTTTAACTCGGGATTCCGCGATGCTTTGGTTGAACAAGGTGTCGTTTTAGTTAGCTGCGGACAGTACGTATCACCGACATCCTCCTTTCCAATGTCAATTAACTGAACTTCGTAGTGACCACGCGAATGAATATTGCATGCTTTCATCCAACAAGGAGAGTAAGAAGCCCGAGTTATGGATGTGTTACGGTGGTGGCGCTGGCTTCGGAGGATACGGTGGCTATGGTGGCTACGTGCGTCGGGTCCGATTCTTCGACATTGATATGAACGAAGCCCGGATCACAACCTACAAGCGTCTTGAATACGGCGATACGCAAAGTCATATCGATCAACAGATTATCGTTGACGGAGGGAACGTCGTGCCCCCTAAGGAGAATAAGTAAAATCAATAACAGAAACTCGCTATTTTTTTCGAGGATTTGAAGATCAACTCTTGCCCCAATAGGGGATATGGTCGCGCTTTATGAGGTCTATGTGCTATGAAGAAGTGTTTCGACTACTTTGGATTGGGACTGAATTTTGATGAACTGAATCTGAGTGACGGAGATGCTAGCTATGGAGGCGCAACAAAAGGAGCAAAGGGCGTTTTAGGAGCTGCGGTAGATATGACTGGTAGGAGGCAGTGGTGTCATGCGTGAAGTGTAAAATAGGAGAGTGATGGATCGGCGTATATACATTCATGTTTCTTCGGGAGCCACCAGGAAATAGTTTCTTCGTGCTATTTTGTTTGGTGGAGTGTTCGTCAGGACTTCTACGTATATCCCTTCCTACTCCTTCTGGTTGTCGATGTTCATGATTAACGTAAATCTAGGTAGTTACTGGTGACAGGAACGGCACTGTGGTCCTCTCGTCCGTTGATACAGTACCTATCTCAACGTCCTGACTTGGAGAACCGCCCATGATATAAAAGAGCGAGCCGCTATGTTAAATTGCGACGCTTAGACATATGACATATGACGGAAGGGTTAAATTGCACCATGGTCAGGCAACTCTGGGCTTAGAGATGGTCGGTCTACTACCAGAGGACTGCGGGCGTACTAACCACGAGGAAATCAGAGGAGCCATTTTCACGTACAATACTATGTTGGACTTTGGAGCTTGGCTGGTTTGAGCCATGTTGCATGGCTTTGACTTCTTCCCTTATATAGGCAAGTATCGATCTGATTCAAATCGGTTTCTCAAATTACAAACTGCAAAGTACTGTATGAATGTACTCAGATGACGAGACATGCTTGCTCGCCCCTGAGATGCGACCTTCCCGCAAGTGCTTATTACTTCTCCCTGGTATATATTCGTGTCTTTCTGTTAATGATTATCAACGTTAATACAAGTAAAAAAAAAATAACTGGTTACTCACCTGAAAGCAAACGTTCCACCGTCTCCCATACTCACACTTCTTCCTCTCAACCCCTCAAACTAGAGGCGACTTTGACAAGGCCTAATCGTCGCATCACCGTCACTATCACCATCCTCCTGCTCCTCCTCCTGCTCCGCCTCCTGCTCCTCCTCCTGCTCCTCCTCCTCACCCCAATACTCCCCGTCCCCCACCCCATCCCTCCATCAAACTCCGGCTCCGCCCCCAACATCTCACTCCTCACACGCACGAACCGCACCATCAAATCATACCCCGGCAGGTACCTACCGCAACTCCCCCTCGGGACCCCCATCAGCGCCACGTCCGCCATCTCCCGCCACAGCTCCTCGTCCCCCAGGCTCCGCCCCGTCTGCTGCGCGTACAGGAAGACGTGGTGCCCGGCGCGGGGGAACGGGTACATGTATGCGAGCGCGGGCGCACTGATTCCGCCGATGGTGTAGAGGCCCCGTGGCTATGAGAGGGATATGCGGGAGAGGAAGGCGGAGAGTAGATCTAGGCATGTGGATATGTGGTATGGGTCTACGGGTTGGTGCCCGGAGGGCAGGGTGAGGGTGGGAGTTGAGGGATGGGGGGTGGTGGTGTTTATTGGACAGTCTGCGCTCGACGCTGTGGTGGCCTGGCGTTGGGGTTGGGGCTGACCTTGGCCCTGACCCGGGCGACCCTGGTTCCCATTCGTGATGTTGGACTGCTGCTGTTGTGGTGGTTGCATGATGAATGCACGAATGGATCAAAGGGCGTGGTCGTCAAGGTGTCAAGTGAGTTTCTCGTCAGGCGAAGGTGACGAAGTCAGGAGCATTTGACGTTTGCAAGAGAGGTGTGACGGGCTTGCAATCTTTCAGGGATGCCCTAGGAGCTCTGCTGATGAGACTGGCGAACGGGGTTATGCATGAGCTGGACAAAAGAAACGGGTGAGGAACTGCGGATATAGCTATTGCTGAATATGTTACGTAGAGGGTGATAACGAGTCCAAGCCGCATTACTACAACTATCGTGGCCCATTTTCTTGCTCTCGATACCAGGACTCTGAAAGGAGCTAGTCATCACACCGATTTGAACCATCTTTGGCTGGGTCTAGATAAATATGTCGATGTCGATGCCGATGCCGATGCCGATATCATGCAGTTGGGCGATTGTGACTTGCCCCTCTACCGCTCCTGCTATTTCCTACTTGCTCAGTATGGTGGACTAGCTGTATCGGAGCTATGAGTTATGTCAACAGCTAGTATATGAGCAAGATAATATTTTGAAATCATGCTTGCTATCAAATTTCAAGTGTGATCCCAACTTAACCTTCCTATGATGCCTGTCGATGATTCGCAAACAGGGGTTAAGGTATAAGGGGGAAATATAGGGGAATAGGCACTTGATAAAGGACATGCTGTCGATAACGTATAGCCAGGCATTATCATTGTGCTACTGCTATGATATGTATATGGATATTTTTACATGACTCTTCTGAGTGTACCTAATCGTTTTAGGGGAATATGACCGAGGCATAAATTTGATGGTCAACGAAAGTATAAGATTCTTCAAACTTATCTCCCTGAAATATAACAACCCCTTTTAGATATTTGATTGTTCCTGTGTGAATTACAGGAAACCTTCCAGCCTCCCAGCCTCCCAGCCTCCCAGCTTCTGCTCCAAGCCGAACCATCCATCACAACCTCCCAGTTAACCTACAAATAATCACTTCCATCTCCAGAACACCCAAACCACATTACATGACAACGAGCCACTTTTATCTAACACTTTTACAAACAGATAAACGATCTAGGCTGTCAGTTCCGTATCCTTCGTCACATGATCTCCACCTCGACCCCTTCTTCTTCAGCTATGATGTATATGCGGCTTACGATACGACCTGGGGGCGGGGCGAATTTGCACTTTTTATGCAGCTAACTTAGTTTCGACATCAATTCGCTACAAGATGCTCAGTCCGTATACATTGTAGCCTCCCAGCCTCCTCAGCATCAAGTAGGAATAAGATGACGTCCACGTGTGAGTATAAGAGACCCACTCCTGATCTACGTTGTGTGTTACTAAGGACGTCTAGCGTATAGGTAGGTACACTACGGAAGTTTTGAATTCCATTACTAATGGACCAATCACATGCCTCGTATACTGCAGCGTACGTTGTTCTCGTGGAGCTCATCACTGGTCTTGGATTAGTTTGTCTGATTTATTTATTTATTTAGTATAGTTCTAATAGGTGTTGGAACGCTTCCAAAGTAGTAGTAGTAGTCTAGGAGCAAAGCGACGACGACGACGACGAAATTGCCGCTCCTTTTTGCCTGTCTATTCACACAATAGCAGCCCAGCATCTATTGAGTTTCTGTCTTATCCAAAACAGCTTAGCTCACCTACGTACTCGACACACACAAAACGCACACGCCATTAGATTTTGGTGGGTTGGGAATTGAGTCGACGATGCGAGGTTAGGTAGTGGTTTGGTAGAGAGCGCATCTAAGCGCCCGAGACCTTGAAGCGCTGCTCGATGGGCTGGAAGTCCTTGGGGCCGGCCTCGCCGGCGCGGCCGCCGAAGACGAGCTGCGCGTTGAGCTTCCAGTTTTCGGGGATGCCCCACTCGCTGGCGACCTTGTTGTCGATCAGCGGGTTGTAGTGCTGCAGGTTGGCGCCGAGACCCTCGGCCTCGAGCGCCGTCCACACGGTGAACTGGAACATGGCGTCGGACTGCGTCGCCCAGATGGGGAACTTGTCGCTGTATAGAGGGAACTTGGCCTGCATCTGGTTGACGACTTCCTGGTCCTCGAAGAATAGAACCTATTTTTTTTGGGTGTTAGCCACGTGGATTGAGGCCCGTCGGGTAAAAGTGGGGTGGGCGAAGGGATGCTTACAGTTCCGGCGCCAGCCTTGAAAAGGTTCATGCGGTCGGCGGTGTGTTGCCATGCGTCAGCAGGGACGATGGGCTTAAGGACCTCACTGGTGATTTCCCAGAGCTTGTCATGGTCGGCGCCAAATAGGACGAGGACACGGTTGGATTGGGAGTTGAAGGAGGAGGGGACGTGCAGGAGAGCCTCCTTGACGATCTCCTGGATGCGCTCCTTGGAGATGGTGAGCTCCTTGTTAAGAGCGTAGTAGGTGCGGCGAGCCTTGACGAGCTCTAGGAAAGCGTCGGCTTTGTTGGCAGCCATTGTGCTGTAGGGTGCGGAAGGAGTTGTCGGTGTGTTGGAGGTAGAATAGATAGTCGTGAGTTGAGGTCTAGCAAGACGGCACTGCTCTGCGCTAGAGGTGAATAATCTCTGCTGAGGACAGGTAGCTGCGAGGGTTTTAAGAGCTGAATTGGAAGATCTGAGAGCTGTTGTTGCCCGAGAGGTGGCCGAGGTGGTAGCAAATCTAGTGAGGGAGAAGACTGCTGAAGTGACAATCTGTGGGCGCATTGTCGTCTATTTATTACGGAAAAGGAACGCTATAAGAACCTAAAGTGAACTATAGTACCTGACACAAACGGCAAGTGCAAATGGCAAGCATGAAAAACCAGGTATGGAAACCCGTATTGAACAATGGAGAGGAAAGAAAAGTCCAGAAGCACGCTATCTTGCCCCATATGTACCGCACCCCCCTACCTACTTAGTGTGTCGAATGCCCCGCTGACGCACATGAATCCATCACGCAAAAAAAACGGATGGAGGGGTAGGTACTTACCATATCTGCCTACCCATACAATCTACCATATCTCACTCACCCATGGACGTCCTTACCTTGTTTACATTGCCTACATGTGGCTATAAGTGGATTTACAACGTAAGATCGATCAATGCATCAGGGTTGGTTATTTCCATATTGGTACATTGGTAATTGCTTTCCTGATAACCGTAAGCCTTAATAAGGAAGCGGCAGTATCAAATTGATGGCTGTTTCAGGCCAGTTACCAACAATTACCCACGTTACCAGCATTTTCGAGTATCATACAAAACGTTACATCTCCACTCATTGTTTATCGAAGCTTATGGAAGTCCATTGGGTTTTTGTCCTGGCAGGTTTATACTTCCATCTACACACGTACCTAAAGTACCGTTATAATTTATCCGCGTCCATACTTATATTTACCAATAACTGTATACATAACGTAGTACACAATATAAAAATACATCTGTCCGAGACATTTGGCTGAGACATACGGATGAGGTTGTGTTCATCCATCCGGGTACCTTTTCCAACTTACTACGAGAAAGCACCGTCGTGTAGCGGTAAGCGCTTCAAGTGGGGCAGGGCTGGTGGGCTACGAGATAGCGCCAAAACGGTCAGCAGCATCAATTGCGACATCTCGGAGCTAGAGTCCTGCTTACACATCTATTCGTAATCCGCCGCCAGTGTGATTTCCAAACAATTAGAAATCCGCTTTCAGTATCCAACTTGGTAACTAACGTCATGCACCCCCGAGTCCCTCTCTTTTAGTCTCTCGAAATTTCTCTCTTTTTCCTTTATCTTCACACAAGAGAAATCCTTCGCTGTTTTGCGCCAAACTTTAGGTACGGTACTTCCGTTCTTAGACGACTACAGACGACATGCATGTGGCATACGAAGAATGCGGCTCTTTTTATAAGTCCTGCGCAAAATAAGACACTATCCATGTGCCACGGCGTCTCTTACCCCGCGATTCATATGAAGTCGACTGTGTTTAGCCGCCTTCGCGCGTTCGGCAATGCGCTTGAGCGCACAAATTTACATGAAAGTGTCTGCTAGCGGCGCTTAATTGATACTACCCGACCAATTCCAGCTCCATTAGTGCGTCTTGGTATGGTCATTAGATGAATGCCATCCTCTATTCTGTTTGGTCTTGGTGTCTCGGTGATGATGATGGTGGGAGCGGATATGTAGGTACTATCCAAAAGGGGGGCTGTGCTGCTAATTACACAGATCGGCATTGGTACACCAAGCGCGAGCTAATGTATTTTCCGTAATAAACCTCCGTATAGCCCACATTATTCCGTATCTTGAGACATCCTTTGTGGATACATGTAGCTACTTACTAATAGACATTGCATCGGAATCATAAAAGCCATAAGAAAGCTATATAGCATTAGGGGAATATAACCTTGTATCGGATATTCTGTATCTACGGGTACAATCTGAAGCTCTTTGAAAGCTCCTTTATCTAGGTTAGTATACTGGTATATAGCTGTCCTAGTGCGGCGTGGATAAGTAAGCCAATGGGCGCCGGTGACCCTGCAGCGGGAAGTTTCCCAATTGGGCAATTTTCCTCAGCCTCTGACCTATCGTGTGTCGAGCTGATGCTTACTCTCTTCCATACCGCCGTCTTTATCGCAAGGAATTCACGATATCAAGGATCTTGCTGGCAAGTGTCATGCACGACGAATCTACTCGGGGATAGCAGCTTAGTTGTAAGCAAGGGATGTTTGGCACCATAGTTCAATGCAATTGCTTATATACACAGCGCAGCTCTCTAAGTATGTACAGTCCCCTTTTTTTTCCGTGAACAGAAAGCTTCGCATAATGCATCGCATGAGACGTCGCGTTACCTCGCAACTCTTTATCTGCTAGTTTGCCTTTAATCGTCCCTGACCTCCTCATATGCGAACTCCCTTTATGCCACCGTGAAAGCAATGCGATACCTGTAAATCAAACCCGACCTGTCCGGTCTTGCTCAGCTTGCGCAAACGCCCGGCCTCTAGGCGAATTTTAATACGCCGGACGCAATGATTAACGGTAGGATTTTATAACTCCGAACTCCAAAATGGACCATTGAGCCACCATGAAAGTCTGTAGCAGTGACAGACTCGTTCACTTGGCATATCAGGTAAATCTCCGCATTACCACGTCTCAGCAATGTACTGCCCGCCTTCCCGCTTCAGGCCCCAGAATTTCTTAGCCTCCTCATACTCCAGGTTGCCCTTCTTCATAGCTACCTTGATGAGAGCCTCCTCAACACCTTCTCCCATACCGTGGGAGCTGCCACAGACGAAAACGCGTCCATCAACAGAGTTGATGATCGACCAGACTAGGTCTGCTTGGTGGACAACCTCGTCCTGAACATAACGGCTCTCACCACGTCGGCTCTGGACAACCTTCTTCACTCTGTCCTCGTGTACGCCCCATTCTCCACCGTATAGCTCATCCACAAGAGAATCTCGGATGCCTTGGAGAACCCAGACCTTGTTGGCACAGTTCGCCTTCTTCAGTCGGTGCTGGACGAAGCCACGGAATGGTGCGATGCCGACGCCAGCCCCAATAAGGAGCATCGGACCATCAGACATGAATTCCTTGGCTAACGGATTGGCCATAAGGCCCTTGAACATGGGGATATACAGCTGCGGAGCAGCTTGTCCCGATCGCTGAAGCTCCATGAACTTGTTGGATTGTCGTTCGAAGAAACCGGAACCAACGCCGGTTCGGCAGCCACCGCGCCAGTCAGGCGTCTCTTGAACGGTGACGGCGATCTCAATAAGACGGTGCTGCTTTCCGTCGCGGATCTCGTAGGACTCGTGAGGATCATTGGATAGGGAGTAGAAGCGGGGCATCAATTGCTGGAGCACAGAGAGTAACAGGTCCAGAGGTGGCTTGGCTGAAGGGAATGCGCTCAGGAGCTGGGCAAGAGAGATATGGGGTCCAGTACGGAAGTCGCAGAAGACACCTTGTCCTTCACTGGCACAGAGGTACATGAGTATCTTCTTCTCGTTAGGGTCGAGAGCATATTCAGCAAGGACACGGAGTAGAGACTTGGTGGGAGGATATGACTGGATGTCGGTGCACCATGTAAGTAAATCCCTGCGGGTGGTTACCAACTCTCGAGCCTCGTCTTCACCCCAGACGGTAGGCCAGCGGCCACCGGTGGTACGCAGCAAGACGGGCTTGCTTCGCAAGTATCGTGGAACTAGAAGCAGGTCGAGGATCTCTTCTACGACTGCCGCATCATTCGGAGCAGAGACACCAATAGCGCCTCCAACCTTGAAGTCTACGCCCTCTCCATGAGGATAGTCGGTGATGTCGAGATCGAAGTGATACGTACGCTTCTCGGCGCCAGGTTTAGTCAACTCGCGAGTATTATGGATTCTGGCCGGGAAGACATGGTGAGGTGGGTGGGGTTGGACGAAAGAGGGAGGCTGAATCGATGTATCGAGGTCTTCGAGGCTCAGATTCTGGAGCTTGGACTCGATGGGAGACGAGCTGGTTTGGCTACCGAAAGAGATTGCTGAGTCGGTCGGCGATTGGGGAGGAGTGTTAGAGCCGGAGCGGATGGATTGAAGAAAGACAATCTGTTCGGGCAGCTCCGGAACCTTAGTCAGGACTGTCGGGATCTCGTCAATCTTCAATCCGAGAGAACGGAAGGCGTCGTTGTCGGGAAGTGGAACACGTTCGTATTCGATTCCCTCGTCCTTCTCCTGCAGCTTTATGCAACAGCGACCGCCGCAGCATCGGCTGAGCAATTGCTCGGTGGTTTCGCCAGTAATTCGCTGTACATCGGCTGGACTCTGGGCAATGAGTCTAGTCGACGCACGTCGCCGACGAGGGGTCTTGTCAGGTGGCTGAAGCTCATCCTGATCTTCAGAATCGTCGGAGTAGGTGAGGGACGGGGCGATTGAAGGGGCGTGAGTTTCCTCCTCAGACACGTAGCCGACCACCGGGTCAACTAGCTGCTGCTCAATGCTAACAGACATGGTTACCGAGGTATAAGTGCGCGTGTGGGGAGGATATTTTTTGCGTCAAAGACAATTGGAGAAGTCGAATCCAGTTATGCAGATTTAATCGATTACCAAGTCGTTAAATGCTGGAGAATTGGCGGGGCAGGGGTCAACAACTTCGAAATCGACGTTCTTTTTTCTTCACGCGTCGTGCCGTTGAGTAATTGTAATGTCCCTTATTGGAGGCGTTTGTCCAGGGTGTCTGCGTCGAAGCAGGTGAAAATGTGGGGTGTTAAGAGGTGTGGTGGGTGATGATACTGAATAGCGTATGAATTATTCACCACGTTGAAATTGTAAAAAAGCGACGTCACAGCTTATATAAAGCGTCGTTCTGTGAACCGAGTGACGACGTGGAAGGGTAGAAAAGGAGACAACGTCGGAAAGGGGGAAAGGAGATGTGTGCACGATAATGTCGTGTCACTAGTAAGGTCGTTCGTAGAAATCAGACGGTTACTAAGGAAATTTCTTTCAGAATGGGCGTTGATCTGTAATTATTTCAATCCAGCGCCGGGTTTGTTGAAGTGATGATGACAGGGGGACCACAAGGGGGGCAAAGGCAAAAAGCCCTATCAGATGGGCCAGATTGTACTTGCATCAATTTAAAGGTGCATGTGGGACGGGAAGGTCTGGGTACTGGCTACTTCTTGCCGATTGCTGTTGATCTTTTGGCTTCTCTCAGTCGTCAAATGCCAAGCAGTTGCGACGGTCCAATGGCTCAAAGGAAAGTTCAGACCGGTATATTTAGTACTGTGTACCTACCCGCTCTTGCAGCTTTTGATAATCAGAACGGCAACTGCAATTTGCTTTTTCTTGCTTCTCTTTAGCGATGTCGGGTGGCCTCCGATCCTTGCCGACCCAGAAAGTTCCCACTAATGGATGTTGTGTCACTGTAGACAGTTGTTCAATCTGCCGTAAGCCTTGCCCAATTCAATCAGTAGCTTTAACCTAGCAGCTGCCTAGGTCAATACTTGATCTTTTGATAAGGTCGTGCGTGTTGCATAGCAATTTTGTTTCGCAATATCTAGCAAATTTCGCGGAATTACGTACGCCTACTAGGTACGTTTTTGCTTGTCTATTTTTACATGTATGTATTTTGCTACTTGTTACATCATCTTGGAAGTTTTTTTCTTTAAATATAACATGAGCCCCTTTTCTGCTGGGTCGACTTGCCTTGGCACCTTGATGACGATAGTGACAAGGGTGAAGATGCTGATGGAGTCGCGGCAATGTTCATCAGCTTCTTTCATGCAACCTTCATCTGTGATCTGTTGCGCATTAAGCGCGACGTAATGCCTACCCGAAGACTCGACATCGATTCAATGCATCTCTGGTTGGCTCGTCAAGTATTACACAATATTTCACCACCTGTCTATTTGGTTGACGGACATTGGTCTGCGTCTTGCTGTTACCAATCAGCCAATTACCCCGGATCGTCTCTCCACAAAATCGGGGCTCTCTACACCCAAAGATGCGAATACGGTATCATCAGCCAATGCGATTCGGTCTAGTTTCTTCCTCGGCTGCAGTTAAAGTAATATGTGTAACACCCGGCTTGGTGGAATTGACATTTGGTGCCGTCGGGGACGGTTGCCGAAACACATCTAAACTCCTCATCCGTGCTAATTGTTACTGGTATGATAGCCTTATATCGTGCTAGTTATGTAGGCAACCTGATCGCATAGTCCTTCCCATTGATCAGAAACTTGTCCGACGATAAGCATGACTAATGAATTTGAATCTACATATTTGTATGTAGGCTGGCAGGGAACGGCTGTCAAGTCGTACCAATCGTCATGTGAGAACCTATCGACTAGCGGTGTGGTGGAGGTTTGTTGCACATTCTGTGAAACGAGCGATCAAAAGTAAGAAGCATGGCAGTGTTTAATGTTTACGCCCTGAACTATCTGGTTCTTAGTAGGTTTATCATTATGCTTGTTCTTGTGATATGGCAAGTTGATATGATTACCTTGGTTCTGGAAGCACAGTATGAGGAACAATAAGATAATAATCAGGCTTTTGATCCATCACTTGGGTAACACAACTTCTGTAAAGGATTGGGGGATCGGGGGATCGAAGCGGGTTGTAATCTAATCAGTCTAATCAGTCTAATCAATCAGACTGACTAAGTGCGCTTCAATGTTTCTTTGCACGGAGTACATCAGCTTTATCAATCTGATCAATGTCTCAACCGATATCGGACCCCAAATGGCTTCCCAGTTTCTACCTGACTAAGGTTATATACAGTTAGTACATGCCACTAATCATGTCCCGGAAGAAAAAGCCGGATCGATCAGATAAAAATCTTTTTGGCCTGACCACATTTTCCAATTCCCCGGAAATGAGCTGAGTCCCGACAAAATTTAAATACCCCGTACTGTGCCTGGGCTGGCAGGGTTCGCAATGAGGCTCAATATTGGCCCACAATACACAAAATACACTCGGCAATGCCTTCTCAGGTGAGACAACATCTACCTTTTGCGTGTTTCGAAACGTCCCATCAATCGTATGACCCCTGGATATCCCTAGATTTGCCGAATAAAAATATCTCACCGCGGAAACAAGGCTGCTGCCAAGTTGGTTCTGTTCGCTTAAAAAAATGGTCATCTCAACAATTCCGGGTGCGCTTTATGCCGGTCACGCCACGTGTGGTTTATCTGACGAGCCATTTATTAATTGCCAATCATCATGTAAGCCACTAATCTGATAAGATTCCCCTTTCCGACGAAACAACCTGGAAATGAATGAGGGATTCAATTGCAAGGTCTAGTGCCTTGCCGATTTAGCAAACGCAAACATGATATTTCGGTATCACCATGCAATTACATGATTATACCTACCGAGGAATTCATTTCTCTGGGGAAGGTTCCGTGTTCCCGGTTCAATATGCGTAATGCATTCGAATCGCGATGGGGCTTGGATTTCGTACCTATCTCCACTAATTGATCGTTCCGCATTCAATTCGAATCACGTGTGCCCTAGTATATACCCCTGAAGCTCCTAGCTGGATTTCTCAATAAGCATAGCTGGCCATCTCCTTTCTCTCATTTACATCTACATAGAATGACACTATGGTTAACTAGAGCGGGAATGACCAGCTATGAGCCTCGTATGCACCGAGCACCGAGGGGTGTGTATTCGAGAAAAGGGGCTTTGTCTTTTACTTCTAACCTCAAAAATACCTTAAGGATATCCGGATATCGACAATGTGGGTGTGAATCAGAAACTTCTTTGAACTCGAAGGGTCGATAACATAAAGCACAAGAATCGGCGTTCGGACACAACAGTGATCCGGGAGATGATGTCTAAAACACTTGTCACACTCCTCCCCATATTCTATACGTCTACATCAGCTTATGTACAACCCAAGGTTCAATATTCGTACGCAATGGGAATCGAGCATCGGAAAAGTTCACAAAGGTAAGGGGATTATCCCTTTATTTGGTTGCAAGATTCAAAGTGCTGATGACGTTGATAATTACGCGTTTTGGTGAAACCAACAAAGCTTAAAACTACTATATGTCAGATCCCTCGGTTTCTATGTGTGTTCGCGTGTGTGTGTATTTTGTGTTCTTTTCTTGATAACTATATCGCTAAACATGGCTGAGAATCGAGTTAAGGTCGTGATTGTAGGCGGCGGCATAGCCGGGCTTGCGCTGGCAGCGGGCTTGGTCAAGAAACCGCATATTGACGTGCATGTTTATGAATCGGTGCCGGCTTACAAGGACATTGGAGCGGGTTTAGCGCTCCATCTCAACGCTATTAAAGCCATGGCGTTGATTGGGCCGGAATTAAAGGAAGCCTACTTCGACAAAGCGTTATCCATGGGCGACGAGAATCAGGAGATGGTAACCGAAGTCATCCTCGGGCAAGGCCCGCATCAAGGCCAACTAGTAGCAGAGCTCGGAAGAGCTCGAGGCAGGAAAACCGTCAGCCGAGCCGATCTCCTCGACGGGTTCCTCGCCCTGATCCCCAGCGATCGCATCAGCTTCGGCAAGAAGCTCGTCAGCATCAACGAGACTTCCGCCGACAGACACGCCATCCACCTAACCTTCCAAGACGGCACCGAAGCCTCCGCAGACTGCCTCCTCGGCGCCGACGGCATCCACAGCGTAACACGGAGCTACCTCCTCGGGCCCGCGCACCCCGCCACATCACCGAAAAACCACGACGGCTGGCAGATCTACCGGACCATGGTACCGACCTCGGAAGCGCGGACGCAGATAAACCCCAAGTGGACCACCAGCGTGCCCATCCTGCTCGGGCCCCGCGGCCACATCAACTGCATCCCGCTGAACAAGAACACGCGCCTGAGCGCCGGCGTCGCCGTGCGCGGGGCCCACTTCTCAACCGTGGATGGCGGCGCGCCACCGCTCGACCCAGAGCTTTACGCTGATTATAGCGAGGAGGCGCAGCAGATCGTGCGCATGGTGGCGAAAGACACGAGCGCGTCGTGGACGGCGGCGGACCACGATCACGCGCCGTTTTACGCGAGGGGCTGCGTCGCTATGTTCGGCGATGCGGCGCATGCCGCGATGCCGTTTGCGGGGAACGGTGCTGCGCAGGCGCTTGAGGATGCAGCCGTGCTTGATTGCCTATTCGCGTACGTCAAGGAGCCGGGGCAGATTTCCCGCGCGCTAGCCGCGTTCGATAAGGTAAGACGGCCGCGGAGCCAAGCCGTTGTTGACTTAGCGCGGAAGTTTGGGAGAGTGTATGCGTATGCTGAGGACGGGATGCATGAAGACCCCGTAAGGATGAAGAAATTCTTTGCGGAGATGGCGGCGTTTACGAATGAGTTCGATGTTAAGGGACAGAATGAGGCGGCTATTAAGGCATTTATGGGCGTCAACGGCGTCAATGGGGGTGTCAACGGGCATTTGAAGAATTAGAGGTTTTAGGTCGAGGGCGGTAAGTCGCTTTCTATCGGATTGGGTTGGGAAGCATTTTGATTTCTATTGTGGGCTTAGATTGGGTAGACTTTAGAATAGGCTTGAAAAACTTCACGGTAATAGAGTACTAAGGGAACGAAATCTAAATGAAATCAACGAACTGGGTTGCCAATCGCGCCCAATTTAAGATTGGTGCACCCGATTTCTCATTTCACTCTGGCAGATAAAATCTAAAAATTTTAGGACGCCGAAAGAATGGAATTCTACAATGACCAGCATTTAAATATATGTATAAATTTACATCGAAATACCCTGTCTTACCAAATAATAGTGAAGATAAATAACCTAAATGTCTTCTAAGATGCTCTATCCGAAGGCTCTAGCTCCCAACTCAACCTGAACTCCCCTATGCCGGTGGCATAAACCTCTCCCCTGCCTCCACCAAATTCCTAAGCTTGAACGTGCGTAGCGTGTTCGTGGACTGCATCGATACATGGCCATTCGCTTCGCGCACCTGACCCTGACCCTCACTGTGACTGTGGCTATAGCCCGCTACACTAGCCGCGCTTGACCTCGATGTAGACCTCGCGCGTCTGACGGGTAAGTTTAGGTTGGCTCCCATACCCATAGAGCTAGCCGGACGCCGTGTATTCAAATGTCCCATCATGGAGCTCATCGCCGAGTGGACGTTGTTGTTGGGCTGGCTGGCGCCACTGACGCTCATAGGCGGGGTGGGGACACCACCGATGACGGGGTAGTACGGCGTATGGTGCTGTGATCCTGGTGAATGGTGGTGGCTGACGGAGGTGTGGCGGCTATGCAGCGAGTGCCCTCTGGCTCGAGACTGGTTGAGCTTGCTGAGGAGCATTTCGGCTGATGCTGACATGCCAGTTGATGAGCGAACTCGTGACGTAGACCGGCTGGATCCGCGACTGGATGGGGGTGTTGGGAGTCTAGCATGTCCAGCCATGTCATGGCCCTTAATGCCCAGGCCTCCGGCCATGGGATTGTGCGTCTCTGCTGGGGGTGTGTGGAGACCCGTGTGCGCCATTCCTAAAGCCGACTTCTGTATATCTTCAAAGCTCATGGGCATAGCGGGCATCTTGCTGAGTCTGCGAATTGCTTTGCTGTTTTTCTCAACAAAGCTATTCATAGCCCTGAGAGCTCCCGCATTTTCCCAAGTTGCGACTGCGCTCGTGTCTCCTGGGCTCCTCCCTCTGGCTTGGTGCACAGCATTTAGTGTGATTGGCTGCTGTGGTACGCTTATTTGCGTTTCCACTTGCGCCGAGCCGAGAGTAGCCCGTACTTGCGATATGACGTTGTCGAAATCGACGTTCTGGTTGGGGTTAGCACGGGATATGTAGTAAGATGACTGCTGCCCCGATGTGAGGACGTCAGTAGCTGCTTTGTGTGTCATCACGAAGAGGCTTCCGTCTCGAATACACCGCCGCACGAGAGCCCATCTTGTCCTAGCAGGGTTACGCTCTAGCTCAGGCCTGTAGACGGAGCACTGAGAAAGTTGGGCATAGAAGATTCCCAAGCGGCGTGCAACGCGTTCGAGGATCTGAAGGAGGAATGTCGAAAGAGCTGCTAGGCGATTGGCCTCGAAGTCTGGGTCCTGCATCTTGTCGGGCGAGCCGTACGAGCTAGCGAGGCTGTCAAATGCATCCATACCGGTGCCAATCTCCTGTCGAAGATCCTCAAGCAATTCGATATCCAGTTCTACGCTCTTCGCTGCGTAAGCGAAGACGCCACGTTCTTGGAAGCGAAGATCACCTGCTGTACCGCAGATAAACTGGCCAACGAGAGCTATCTCATTCATACAAGTTACAGCATCAGAGCCTGTGTTGGCGCGGGCTACAGCTCCCAACACATCGGGTAATTGAATGTTAGCTCCCGCGCCACCTGCATTGGCTATACTGAACGACAGCTTGAGCACGAGCTCTTGCAGCTTGGCCCCGAAAAGGGCAGGAAATCCTTTTTGGAGTAATCTGCTCTGGTAACTATAGAAAGTGCGAATCGCAATGATGTTTGGTAAATCCTCCCGGAGCCAGATATTGGTGATGCCACCTGGGTTATAAGATGAGGATTCTTTTATCGATGCGCCTTGGATTTCGTGCATCTCGATTTGATGTGTTGCTAGCGTCTCGACTGTGGTGCGAAGATATCCAGCCCAAAGATCATATAGAGCAGAGATTTCCTCCTCGTCATTTTGATAATCGGGCTTTGGCGTGAGATGGCCGACGAAATATTTCGTCAAAAGACTGGCTACTTCAGGGTTGTTGGTATGAGCCAGGTTGTCGAACGACTTAGAGCAGTCTACACCAGCATTTGACTTGATAATCTGTGTGCCTCCGGGGTGCATAGGGCAGAAATCCGTGACGTCGTACACGCTTCCATGGACTCCAATCCACATTCGAGAGCCAGGTCTATGACCCGTATGCTGAGCAAGTTGTGACAATGGAATTGTTGGCAGGTTGCACGGAAGGGGCTTAGGAGTCATGAAGACATCAAGCATAAATCGCCGTTCTGCGAAAGCTTTGTTGACAATGAGGTCGACATTTTCCATGGTCGCCGTACAGTGAGTGTAAATCGCCTTGCGGATTCCGTTCATCACGGAATCGAATACAGCAACAGAGCCACACACATAGAGATAGCCGCCCAGACCTCCTTGTTTCTTTGACATAACAAGGTCGGATATAGTGGCGCCTTGCTCGACAATCAGGGTATCGATATAGCGAGGGGGAATATGCTTCTCAACTAGGTCGTGGGAGTGCGGGTCGTAAGCGAGGCCGCGGGAATCCCTCGAGAAAGCCACATGGACTTCCATGAAATCTGCGTTCACGTATTCTCTCAATTCCTCCTCAAAGCAGAACTTCTCGCGCGACTGTACACCAAGATACAAGTAATTCTTGCCTCCGGACAAGCCATCGGTAGTCAAGCGGTATTGCCAGAAGCTTCGGAATGGGGCAATTCCACTACCACCAGCGAAGAATGCGCAAGGCGCCATGTGATCCAAAGGCAATTGGAAAGCTAGGGGTCGAGATACACCGACAAGGATCTCATCATCAGACACCATGTCATCTGATGGCGGATGTGGGTTAAAGAAGCCACTTGCAACGCCGGCACGGTTTACATCATCTTGCTTGGAGAATGTTGAACACAGCTTGTACTCAGCACGCGAGATAGCTAAGTCAACAGTACTAGGAAGAAGCTCATTGGTGTAGCTGGCAATTGAGTAGGTCCGAGGTACCTCGACGGGAATGAGCTCCGCTAGCCATGAAATGTTCTCTAGATTGAACGCCTTGTCCCATATGTGAGCTGGGGTGTCCAAAAGTGCGTCTTGCAATAAGTCGCCTAGTGAGCCCCGGACAGGCCATTCATCCGTGGCTAGGACCTGGAGGACGGTATTTGAGGAGGCGGCAAGTAGGCCATGAATCTTCAAAGCAAGTTCCTTGGTGATAGGTGCCAGATGACCCCGACGAAGAATATCGGCCACCGTCAACTTCCTCGGCGTCGCTGACCTTCTCACGGAGGTTAGATGTTGCTCAAACCGTGCCCAAGTACCAGTGACTTCAATGGGGTCGTCGATACGGGTTTCTAGGCCTAATGCGGCAGCTACTTTTGCGCATTCCTCCCAGCTATTAAGGGGCATAACGGCGAGACGGTCACCAGGCATGAAAGTAATTCCTGTATCCTGAATATCCAAAGTGACCAGAGCGATCGATCGAGTTGGATCGGAATCGACATTGGATCGGTTCAAGACTCTTGTGACATAGCGACATTCCTCGAAGGACCCTCTCATTTGATGTGGTTCAACTGGCAGGTTACCACCTAAAGGTACAAACATGGTCAGTTGAGATAAACTTGATGGTTCTCGGGTATAAATGTGGACGACACCCTCACTTCAATAGTGAGTTTTCCACGAAGATATCGATGACTTACGATATGGTTCAAGACGTTCTTTCATAGCATCTGAGAATTGCCTATGGGTTTCTTCCCAAGGACGTGAAGCATCCGCGGCACCAGATAAACCGTTCGTCTCTGTTCGCCCTGCCTTCGCAGCAATTTCAAGAATGCCGAAGACCTTATATCGGTGCGTACCCATGAAGCCACGTTCACCGGTGTAGGCCTCGATAATGCCATCAAGGACACCCATTAGTCGCGGATCACCGGATTGCATGACGAATTCTGGAATGCGGTAGTGATATTCGATAGCAGCGATGAAAGCCCGGAGATTAGAAGGTAGCCATGCTCTCAAATGCACGCCCTCTGCGCCAAGGAAGGAATTATATCTATTAGGAGTTAGTCTCATATCTCGGATAAGTTGAAGGGCATCAGTGAGGCTATATATGAGATCGACGACTGCGTCGGACAGCTTCAATAGTGATAGACTCTCTGAGTCATATGTTTATAAGCGATGAACTTACTTTTTGCGACCCAAAAACGCATCCATCACAAGGAAGGGTGGAAACTGTAAGCCCGAAGAAGCTGGGCACCTCTTGGACAACGGCGCGGAAAACTTGGCCCAACGAACCCATTGGTGAACTGGGACATAGTTCTCGCCAGAATTCGGGTTCACGTTAATGGAGTGGAAAGCGTTGGGCATGCGTTCTAGAATTTCTTTCAGTCGAATCATTTCACGTAGAAGCCCTTCCACATTCTTGTTCATGACGTGCTCTTGACACGCCGCAATGGCATCAGGCCCATGTTGGAAGGATGCTACGAAAGTTAGGATTATAATGTCTAGAAAAAAAGGGGGGATTACACTTACCTGATGTGTCGGCGCAACCCTTAAGGAAAGCTATCTCGGCTTTCTCGCCGAAAACGGACCATCGAAGGTCTATGTTGTCAAAACGTGCGACATAGGGGTAGGTTGAGGTGGGATCTCTAATTTTGATGTTGTAGGACGATTGATCGGGAAAGGTGAGGTGAGGGAGCGTTCGACCCATGCGTCGTGAGATTTGATAATAGGGCAGCGCTATACACCGCGGGATACCAACCAGCTCCTCACCGAGATCGTCACCCGTTGGAACATTCGGCTTCTTCTTCTTGGTGCGTGAAGAAGTAATACCTTCGCTGCCATCATATTTGGACTCGAAGCGATATATTGAGCAGAGCACTACAACAATTCAAGTTAGTAATTAGTCTCTAGAAGGCCTCTGAGTATAGTGGTAATAGTAATTCAATACGATACCTATAACCCATTTTATTTTGGGAATTTCGATGGCTCAAATGTGAACGAAAAGGCCAATGAGCAACTGTTGAAAAGAAATTTACTTACTCCCGAGAGCTACAAGGGCAGCCCACAATGCCTGGTCCGGGATCACTTCTTTCGTGCCTTCAACTAGAGGCAGTGCAGCGACGGATTCCTGTACACGCCCTCTTGAAACACAACCTGGCATGCGTTCCAATAGATCTGCCCATATCCGGCCTGGGGTTCTTGATAAAGCACCGGGAGCCTCTTCGTAGTCTGGAGGGCAGAAGCCGTGTTCGGCGCTGAGATAGCCGTCAATCCAACCAGTTTTGGGGCCAATTTCCTCGGCTCTTATCATCACTTGTCTGGCCGGTGCTCCTAAGGCTACGGCTAGTAGATCCTGTTCGTGGGCGTTGAAGGCATCAATCTCTGCTTGAGTCTTGGCCGAATCGATTTCTTGGACGGATGGTATATCATTATAAAGTAGCTGATTTATTGACTTGCGCTCTCTATGAAACAAGTTTAGTTGGTCTGTTAGTTCACCTTTCAACAAATTCGTACCTCATCCGAAGCCATTCTTCGGCATCAACGCCTCGAGGAATCTGATCCCATTAGCTCTTTTTTTCTAGGAATGAGGTGCTGTAGAACGTACATCGAACGCTGCATGAATATCTCCTGGTTGACCGTAACTTGAGAAGGCGCAACCTCTAGGGCCCATTCGGCTATTGCTTCTGGTTGAGCCCGCATGACCGGCTGGACATCTGCCCCTAACGGAGCCAGAAACTGGGCATGAATGTTCGGACATGGTTATTATCTTGTAGTATCTGCAAAACTAAGAGTATCTCAGGGCGGACTAAAGATAAAGGGATAATAGCGCCGCCAGGGCAGGAGTGAGAGCACCACCAGGGCAGACTGAAGAGAGAACGGTATGTTCTATTGCGCGACGAAAAGAGAGTAATGGATATGAGGCATATCTGAAGTGAGATACACTGAAATTTGATGAAATGCTGTAGACTTAACAAGATCGAGGCTTTGACCCTGGTGGAGACATCCACTGCCCCGGTCTGTCAGTACATACCGTAGGAGGCTCATATCCTGACATTACCGAGAATGTCAACCACACCGGCGGCAATGATGCCTGCCCTGCCAAAGCTAGATGGATGAGGTTCATCTCCGTGTGACGCGTAACCTCATATCCTCTGAGGACCTTCGTCCTCCAATAGGGGATGGTGCCTTTGTTCAAGGCCCAGTGTTACGCGAAACGTGCCAAGATGGACGGAGCTCGCACGCGAATTGAAGACAAGCAGACAAGGCTGGGCCGCTGGGGTAAAGCTTGGCGCTATACAGCTTGAAAATATTTACAAGCTTTGCTTAGGATCAATAAAGGCGCTGGATCTGAGAGCCCCGATTGAGAAGCTTCGTTCAAGGTTTGCCATGGTTGCAGCATGCGCTGTTGATCCCATACCGAAGTCTTGCCACGCGATAAAGAATCCATCATGAATGGACTGTAAGAGACTTCATGATATCACCCTCCATAAGGGAATATGAGAATCCGGTATGAGTTCGGCGGAAACCCGACTGTGGCATTGTCCTGCGTAATTGGCCTGATCACTTTGTCATTTGACACGTCAACTGCACGTCAAAGAGTTGAGATGAGATGGCATAAAGCAGTGGTAGGAACGGGATATTTGGGCGCTGATCACCTGGATTTCCCCGGACTTAATCCGCAACCAAATAAGAAATGCATCTAATAGCGTATCCTGTCTCTTTAGGAGACGGTATCATGGTGCTGGGTGACTTATTTGGAAGTATAGAAGGTTTGAAGTGGATGGGTCTATAGCACCTGGAATTCTGGGCCTTGAATACTAAGACACGCGGCTCCGTCCCTTTTTTAGAAAAGAACACTGGAGACATTGGGAAGCTACAGGGGTTGAGCCATGTGCCGGGGCGGCTCTTACCTTGACCGGGGGCACGTTTGTGAAACGGTGTTTAGCCTCATCTGACAGCTTGTTACCTAATATTAATTGGCAATTTGATGCCCTGTCATTGGCCTCTGCTTTTCTGAGCTTGATGTGCCCGATATGCCCTCTACCGCTGTCTAGCCTGTGTTTTGATCTTCCTGATCTTCAGGCTGCTCTGTCGCTCATTTTCTTTCTGATCTGCAGATATGTGAATCCATTCGGTTCGCCTTACCTTGACTCTATTATTATTAAATCGTAATAAATTAGTTTAACGTAATTCATCGAAGTGTTCTGTATTAATGTGATATAGGTAGGTACCTGTCAAGAAATTCAAGAAATTAAAGTAGAAACCCTGCATGAATGAGAAAAAAAAATAAGCATAATAAGCTTAAATAGGAAACATCCTGGGTCTACGGCTCAGCTTCACAATGTTACCGGCTCCAAAATTCGCTGGTTCAACTATGTCAATAGTGTTTGGTTTGAGACTACTCTCAAAATTTAGTGGATGTCTGGATAGATGCTATAATTGGTACAATTCGATCATACGTATGTCATTTTTCAACATTCAAATCGTGGGTTCTGATTCATATCCAAAATAGTCGTTTCGTGCAAAACGAGTCCATGCCGTCGATCAAGCTATCTGATGAAACAGCATCATTCTCGAAAAATTCAACGCATCAACCGCCAAGCTTACATAACTTGCTGTAGTCGTTTCAAGCACCTACTAGGCCTTAAAACGTTTGATCCATAGATTTATCTCCCACAAAAGTGTAAAATCGTAGAGTCATGTCATATTTTGGTGATAGACATGGCTGATGTATGATAATATCGTCCTAACTCGGTAAATCGCTCGGCAAGGTGCAATTAACAGGAAACTGGCGAATAATAACAGGAATTAATGAAGTAGAAAAAGCTTCATATCATAATTGAATTAGTGACCAAAAAGTCGGGGTATCATAAGCGTATGTTACAACTCAGCTACGTAGTCTTGCTCTTCTTCGGTGATGATGGGCCATCGCCTTCAGGCTTATTGCGTGGCTCTTTATTCCGTTTCTTTCCCTGGAGCATTTCTCGCTTTTCCTGCTTCCGCGCTTCCTTGTCTAAGCTTCCGATGACCTTGCTTTCCTTACCGCATGGCCAATTTGCAAAAGCTGCTGCTTCCTGTGCCTCCGTCCATTCCTGTGGCAGCAAAGCAAAGACAAGATATGAAGTATGTGTCTTGAGCTCTGGTTCGGTCCGATGTATTAATCTCCCAGACATCCAAGGCTTTACTAATGGTGCTTCGTCAGCCTCGTTACTTGGAGAAGTAGCCTTGACGTTGCCATTAACAGGATCGCTATTGCCAGTTATCTCGTCATCCTCGTCCATGTCCACGTCACCATCACCGTCACGAGGCTGACGATGCTGATTTTTAGCTCGTCCCTCGATTTCTTTTAGCTTTTTAATAGCCTCTTCAACATCGGCCGCTGCCTGGGTCACTCCCCGCTCGCCTGCAGGTATGTTATAGCCAATTCGTTCTCGCATGACATTTATTCTCCTATGCGCAACTTCGACCATCTCGATCTCCATCCAACCCAGACGACGCATAACATCAACCGTCTTTGTGACTTGTTCGATGCACGGCGAGAAGGTACAGAGATAGACAGTCCGATCCGCACGCAGGGGAGATTTCCATTCGGATCCATGGATATTAAGGTCACCTAGCTCACTACTAGCGAGTTGGGATGGCGTCGGCCTGCTTCTTGACAGATGGGGGAGGGCTTTCCATGGTGCTGGTAAATCCAGAAAAACACATTCAGCTTCAGGGCTTTCCCCATCGACAAGAAAGCCATCGTTATAAACGTCTCGGTGGGTTATCTGGACAAGTCCATCTAAGCGGTGACTGCTAATCTCTTCGCGCATTTTGTGATATCGATCCTGGTTAAACTCAAAACTGAAGACTTTCCCTTTCGCATCATGCGCGTCTTTAGGGTAGCCATTGTATACTGCTCTAACGGCAGCGTGTGTAAAGCTACCACTCCCTGCACCAGCCTCAATTATCTTCATACCCGGTCGCGCGCGTATCCGGTGAAGAATGTAGCTATAATCGGGTATGTAGACTACTTGTGTTCGATGCGGTAAACTTGATGTCCATAACTCAGGCGTGGGCGGTAGTATGTGGATGAAGCCACTTGCTGCAGTCTTGACGTCTTTTGGTGTCGCGACGCCCGAACCGGCGTCTTCCGTATCATTCTCCAATCCCTCGCCATTTGCGCTGTTGTTGAGCTTCCGCTTTCTACCTCTTGTACCAGTGTCCACAATTGAGGCACGTATCTGCGAACCCCAAGGTTTGTCTAATAAGGTAGAATGCGGGAATGACCCGAACCGCGTATTTATCACCGCTCCTTCGGCGTATCCATCAATGGCACCCGAGGTCTCTTTTAGATAGACAGGTTGAATACTGTCGCGGGACAGGTGAGCTAGAGCAAGAGTATTCGGTCGAGTCCTAGGACCGGGGTCGAGGAAAGGTGATACGGTCGACATATTGACCTTTTCCTGATACTATAACAGCTCCAGTTTGAAGATACTTGAGAATAAATTGGATTGCGTGTTTGTGTCGGAAATGGACAAATTCGTACCGTGCAATCTATGAATTGAGTTTGAAGCTCCAGGGAAAAAAAAGTCCCCCAACAACATTGTAGATTCACGATAAGGGTCTAATCGATAAGAAATGGAGGGGTATCATAGATGTATCTGGCAAGTGGGACAAACCTTAAAGATTAATTTAGGTACACGTTCCAACAGTATGCACCGTCCCGTATTGCGGTATTGCGACATTGTGTCTCTGTGAGTCAAACACCTTTTCGTGAGAATATTACCTTCATTTATGTGACACGTTTCCCCTCAGTTCTTTCTCCCCTCAAGTCTTTTCGTCTTGATGAACTTCCTCCTCGTCAACACAATCAGGAAACGTGTCATTACTTTTCATACTGCCCGATATCTACTGCGAAGAGGCTTTGCGACTCACCCCACCATGGACTCGATCAAGGTCCATAACTCCCTAAAGCCGGGAGGACCAGTTCCCTTCGTCCCAATTGAGAAGGGAAAGGTGTCTTGGTATGCTTGCGGACCGACCGTCTACGACCAGAGTCACTTGGGTCATGCGCGAAACTATGTGTCTACCGACATTATACGTCGCATCCTAATGCACTACTTTGGCTTTGACGTCAAATTCGTCATGAACTTCACAGACGTTGACGACAAGGTGCGCAAACGATATATCTATAGACAGGAGACGCTACCATGACTGACAATGTTTTCAGATCATAATAAAAGCCCGAAGACAACGATTACTTGACCTCGAGAAGCAGAAGAATTATACCGATGCCGAGATCTTGGAGTTGGGAAAAGCTGCATTCCGAGCATACGCCGAAAACAACCTTCCTAAGCTCCTTGAGGGTGAAGGCGAGCTGGATGTGGACAATTATATCCAACGAAGAGATGCGGCTTACGGACATGTGCTGGCAGGGGGTACTTTAACAGGGGAGGGCAAGCCAGGTGATGCTGAGGCAAAGCTGAAGATGCACATCAGTAACATGACCGCCGCTGTCATTGCTATCAATGGAAACCAAGTATTCAAGGGCGCCGACGAGATCTTATTGCCGTACCTGGATTCCTTGTATAAGGAGACTATCGATACTAGCGACCAGTCTATCTTCACCGACTTGACTCGATTTATGGAAGGGGAGTTTACCAACGATATGGATGCGCTGAATGTACTTCGTCCCGATGTTGTTACGAGAGTCACCGAATATGTACCACAGATTGCCAAATTCGTCGAGAAAATCGTCGAAAAAGGCTTCGCATACGAGGCTGAGGGATCTGTCTACTTTGACATCGCAGCTTTTGAGAAGGCAGGCAACAGATATGCGAAACTCCGACCCGAAAGCCGCAATGACAAGGCACTGCAAGAAGAGGGAGAGGGTTCACTATCCAAGAGTCTTGGTGGAAAGAGAGGCGCTGGCGACTTTGCGTTATGGAAAAAGTCCAAACCAGGCGAACCATACTGGCCAAGTAAATGGGGAAATGGACGACCAGGCTGGCATATTGAATGCTCAGTAATGGCATCTGATGTTCTGGGTCCGCGTATGGACCTGCACAGTGGTGGTATCGACCTCGCATTCCCACATCATGACAACGAACTGGCTCAAAGTGAGGCGTATTTCTGCCAACATGGTCATGAACATACTTGGGTCAATTACTTCCTACACATGGGCCATTTATCAATCTCGGGATCGAAAATGTCCAAATCGCTGAAGAATTTCCAGACTATCAAGGATGCCTTGGCAACCACCTACACAGCTCGGTCAATGAGGATCGTATTTTTACTCGGCAGATGGAACGATGGTGTTGAGATATCGCCGGATATGCGAACCCAGGCCGACAACTGGGAAATTACCGTCAATGTAAGTTTTACCCCCGTATCCTATTTTTCGATAGATTCTCACGTCAGACAGAACTTCTTCACGAACGTGAAATCGCTTCTAGCCGAAGCAAATGGCAGCATAACCGCTGTAAATGATGGTGTGAAGGCACTCTCAATCAGCAATGACAAACCTCAAGAGGATTTGCGAGTCGATTTAGAGCAAGCCAAAAAGGAGGTCGAAGAGGCGCTAATTAACTCATTTGATACCCCGGCTGTCCTTCGAGCGATAGGAGAGGTCATTAGAAAAGCTAATATTCACATCAATGCCCACAAGGATGATGCGGATCTTCCGGCGCTCGAGGCAATTGCGCGATGGATCACAAAAATAGTTGGCATTCTTGGTCTCGATGCCAATGCAAAGCCTCCTTATGAAGGCATTGGTTGGGTTTCTGCTGCCGCAGCAGCCAATCTCGAGCCTTCGGTGGCCGTCCAACCGTACAAGGAAGTATACAAGACCTTCTACTCTGAAGTTCAAGCTCTTGATCTCCCTGCCTCTGAAACCATCAAAAACCTCTACTCTCAATCACCAGACCCAGAGTTTGACTCGTTAGCCAATGCTGGGACTAGAGATCCTGAACAACTAGCACTACCGTACTTGCGAGCCGTGGCAAGACTGCGGGATGAGCTCCGACGCTTAGCACCCACTACATCGCCGGAAACTAAGAAGTCGATACTGGCTCTTAGCGACCGCGTACGAAATTACGATCTCAGCAACCTCGGAGTCTACTTGGACGATCGACCAGACCAGCCATCATTAATCAAATTTATTCCCGCAGTAGAGTTAATTGCGCAAAGAGAAGAAAAGGCGGCGAAGGAAGCAGAGAAGGCACGTGCAAAGGAAGAGGCACGACGCGCTAGAGAGAAGGCGGAAGAAGAGAAGTGGGAAAAGGCGAAACTAGCGCCAGAGGACATGTTTAAGGGCGATGAACGATACGGCGAATGGGACGCTGAAGGAATACCCACGAAGATGAAGGACGGAAGTGAGGTACCCAAGAGTCAGCTAAAGAAGCTGAAGAAGGACTGGGAGAGACAGAAAAAGGCGCACGGCGAATACCTAGCTAAGTTTGGAGGGGCGAAGGCATAGATCGCGTATGATCCTGTATACCTGTAAGCAGGTAGTTAGAGATACCAATTTTCGGAAGCTGGATTGCGTTGCGTTGGTATTAGGTCTCACCACATCCTGCTTAAACAGGGTAAAGGAAATTTTGATTTGAGCATTCTGATTTTACTCCTGATGTGACAAGGCGAGCGAGTTAGTTTCTCGCATTTCTATGGTTGATGATCCCAGACATGGGTCTCGGATGGCCACCCCACGTTAAGCCCCTGGATTCGCGCGACCCAGCAGTAAATAACAAGCATTTGCCAAGCCGATACCCGGCTTGGCGTCATTCCTTGGAACGCCTGTCTCTGGACCACATATTTCCCGACTTCCATAGTTACATCGTACGTCCTAGCTATAAATATGTTTAGGATCCGTCGACCTGGCGCTAAACTTGCTTCGAGTTCCACGAGTTATCAGTTCAGCGGAGAAATTCCTCAGCGACGAAACGAGCATGATGTCAATGGCGGCTAGATTACGAGGTTCCTCTACGTAGAATTAAAGCATAGCCCAGCTCTCAAACTTGGATGCTTTGTCCAACCATTGATAACCCCGCGGGCTCCCTCTGAGATGAAGACCTTGTTGGATGAGGGCCATCGCATGAATCGTACTAGGCCGTTTCAGGCTGTGTGCCCCGCGCCCAATCGCTTGAGATGATGTGAGCATGTGCTACCAAGGTGAGCTCAATTCCGCTCCAGCTTGATTCTGTGCGAAGATCTCCTTCTTGGGATGCGGTGTAGAGGCGAAACATGCGTGTACCGTATCTTGAAAGCTCGCAGGATAGTTACATATATAGACTATCCTAACCGCAATCCAGTATAGAGCTTAGGATCTAATGCTACCTACCCCTAATTACATGCCACTTTGTCGAGAGGGGTTTCCAGGTTAGCAGCTCTAGTATACCTACTCGTACATGTGAGGGTCTCATGATCCTTGGCAATAAGCAGGGCAACACGAGCAAATCAAGTTGCGGGAACAGCAGGAATCATCGCTACTCCACCTTTGCGCTATACCGGCATACCCCCGTATTGGCTCGAACCGCCACGAAAGCTGTAAGGAATTGATTTGTTTGCGTTCTGCATATTATTACGTGTCTAGCTAGGGATGTACAGCTGGACCGGCCAGAAACTGGCCCGAATTCATAAGGTAGTAAAGTGCCGGTCTAGCCGACCGGTTTCAACAGCGCCTCAGTTCCACATGTCGATGTTCATCGCTAGCCGTGTTGGTAACAAAGAGGAGTCGAATTTCATGTGATGAGGAGGTTCTCCTATTCCTACATGTAATACTTAAGCTTCGCCCTCCTTCCAATTTCTCGTAACTACCTATTAGACAACTTGACGATTCTTAACGACGAAATAGACGAAATACAAATTTTTAGCAAGACTATCACACAAATTAGTAAACATGTTCGGATTCGGTACGTTACACAGAAGCAGTGCTTCTACAGTTTGTGTCACATACTGACTATATACTAGACGACGCCAAGAACCAGCGTGACGAGATCTACGACGGACAGCCACATGAATCCAAGCTGTCCCACGAGCTCATAGGCGGCGGTGCCGCCTTCGAGGCCATGAAGCTCTTCGAAGACCGCCAGCGCAAAGAAGGTATGCAAATATACCACATCGCATCTAAGCATACTCCTACATTAATGCTAGTAGCAGCTAGCTAACACGCCGTCTACTCTACAGGCAAGCCAGTGAACCACGCCTTCGCCAAGGAGCTCCTCGCCGGCATCGCGGGCGCCGAGGTCGACAAGCTGGTCGAGACCAAGGGCCTCGACTTCATAGACCGCGAGAAGGCTAAGCGACATGCTAAGCAGCAGGCCGAGCACCTGTATGACAGCCATTACGGCAATGAGGACCAATATGACCCGTGAGTACACTCCTAGGTTGCTGAGTTGGCTAAGAGGCTGTGAAATGCTGACTTAAGTGTCTTATAGTAACAACAGCCGTCGTCACCCTTCTACGGACTACTAGATGGACTATGACTTCTGGTAGATTTCAGACGGGCTGTGTGCAGGGAACTGAGAGTCCGTAGCTAGATTGTAGATGCTAGCGATGAATGAATAAATGAAATGAAGCCAATCCGATTTAAAGCTGGGCCTAAAGTGTTTTAATGTGACGAACGAGTTGGACTCGCAAACGTCGGCGCTTGAAGTTGCCGTGATTTCAGCCTTGGTCCAAATATTTCCGTCTTGCGGTGAAGTTGTAGTTGATTCTTGGAAGCCTATTGTTGTGTGGATATCGTGACGCTACAGAGTTCATTCATCTCAGTCCAGCTTTGGATCGAGTTTGAAATTAGTTTTGGTATGTGTCATGGGCTAGAAGGTGGACATTGTGATGTTTTCGTACTATACCAACAGACTAGGTAGTCTGACCCGAAGTCAATGCATGCAAAGCGTCTCTGTGCTCGAGCAAAACGAGGCAACGATGCCATGGTTTCATTATCTCCACTCTACGGACGTCAGGTCCGTAAATGGCTACCTAACTAATTATCGTCTCCGGCTCATTTTCGTCAATCCAAACTATCATCATGGTAGCATCTCTAGCTGGGAGACGATGTGATAGCATTGGCTGTGTTCTGTTCAGCAGAGAGTTGGAAATAGACAGGCGTCAGGTTGCCTACTTGAGAGCGGAAAATAGCCGGTTCCTAGAGAATTTTCTGTATTCTCCAGCCTTCCTCTGCCAGCAACGCAATATGCAACTTCATCCATCGGCAATCAGTAGTTCTCGAGAATAGATCGGTATGCCGGTGCCCAAACTTTTGCCCCTTAAAACGCCCGTGAATATCGAAATGTCTCTCTCAATTAGAGCATGTTCAGCGTCCTCCACGTCCACTCGCTCTCGCCCTGCTAACAGTTGCTCGTCCTCTTGCAAGGCCAACACCGCGACCTCTGGCATTGCGACTACGGAACATGGGCGCGTTCCTGTAAACAAGATTGTTAGTGATAATCCTAGAAAATACTGGGGAATGCTGGGTACATACTTCAACATGTCGGGGACGATGAAGAACCGTACATGACTTCCACGAATGTAGACCTGGTCCAGATGGCTCACTCGTCCGTCGCGTGCGGTCACAGTGATATCCTTGAGTTGTACGTTCATGTTATCCTCGGCTGTGCTTGACTGTTAATACGAACAATTTCCTTAAAGCGAATACAGGAGATATATAACGCGACCGTACCTTCTAGTAGCTTGCCGCGATACGTCTGGCCTGAGGTGATCTCCAGCGTAACGATGTGACCTTGCGCCTCATTCAGAAGCTTGATCGGGATACCGATTGTCGACGTCATTTTGTTTTCGCTGGCGAAGAAAGTTTCGGGGAAATCGGTATGAAGTTAGGTGCGACGGGGACACGCGGTGGGTTTCGCGATGCGTATCTGCGGCGGCCGAGATTTGTAAAGGTAATAGCAATTGACGCTTGAATTAAATCAAATCAATGGAACATTGAACCAAGGCTGCACGACGAATGCAGGACGGGAGCTTGAGGTGGGTAATTAATATTCCGATCCGGTATACGCGCCGCATCCGTAAAGTTGCCCCACACACCAGTGCACTCACCGAGACAGTTTCCGTTCACCTTGGTCTTGGCAGGGACCCTGTCTTAGGTACTTAGGTACATGTACCTGCCCCTCCAAACCAAAAAGTTACGGAAAATGCCCCTCCATTTGACTCACTGGCATGCCTGCACCGTTAATCTTTGAACTGTCCTTCACCTGCGCCGCGATACTGGGTCTCTCTACAAAAGCCCAACTGAAGTAACCAGAATTGATATCGGAGTCGCTTCCATACTCAAAGTTGTCAAGTTAACCCTCTAGGACACCAAAGATGGCCTCAGAGCTCGAGGCCCCGACCAAAGAGGTCCCACCTGTCGCGGATCCTAATGTTCCTCACGCGCCGACAAAGCAGTCTGTCGACCCCTGGAATGTGTCTGGTGAGGTTGGTGAAGATGGAAAGGTCAAGGCGATCGACTACAAGAAGTTGGTGGAGGAGTTCGGCACCAAGTTGATCGACAACGAGATGCTGGAAAGATTCGAGCGAGTTACTGGCCACAAACCCCACCGATTCCTGCGACGACAGATCGTTTTCAGCGAGCGAGATCTTGGTGTCATATTAGATCGGTATGAGAAGGTACGGCGCTCAGATGGAATACTATACCACGTGCTGGCTATGGCTAAGAAAAGAACTTTAGGGCGAACCTTTCTTCTTATATACTGGTCGTGGTCCTAGTAGTGACAGCATGCACATAGGACACACGCAGATCTTCGACTTTTGCAAGTCAGTATACATATTCAGCTTGGAATTAATGCATATTTCAGGGGTATGGGACTAAAGCGGCTATTCTAGGTGGTTACAAGATGTCTTCGACGTCCCTCTAGTCATTATGCTTACAGATGGTTCGTGTTTTCAGTTTTCCCCAATATGTAGCACTTGCTAATAGCACTACTTGAACAGACGAGAAGTTCCTCTTCTCAGAAAAGAGGACTGTTGAAGAAGTCATGGGCTATGCGCGAACCAACTGCCAAGACATCATTGCCATAGGCTTTGACCCTGAGAAGACATTCATCTTCTCTGACTATGAATTCATGGGCGGAGCTTTCTACAGAAACGTCACAAGATTCGCAAAACTCGTCACTTACAACACAGCAAAGGCTACCTTTGGTTTTGACGAAAGGTGAGCCTCCGCCTCTTACTTTTGCTGGTAGCAATGTCGACTAATAGCAGTATAGTTCGAACATTGGCAAGATTCACTTTACCAGTATACAGGGTGCTACTGCGTTTGCAACTACTTTCCCTCATATCTTTGGCGACGATGAAAAGCAGACAGCTAGCATTCCTTGCCTGATACCCTGCGCCATCGACCAAGATCCTTACTTCCGTCTGACTAGAGATTGTGCTGCTAAGCTGAGATACGCTAAGCCTTCTTTAATCCATTCTCGTTTCCTTGACGCATTACAAGGCCCCGGCTCTAAGATGTCTGCTAGCATTGATAGTTCAGCCATCTTCATGAAGGATACCCCCAAGCAGATCAAGGATAAGATTAATAAGTACGCTTTCTCGGGTGGCCAAGTAAGCGCCGAAGAGCAAAGAGAGAAAGGTGGAAATCCAGATATCGACGTCTCTTACCAGTATTTACAATTCTTCCTAGAGGACGATGAGGTATGCTATTGCTTTAGCTATTACCTTATGCCAATACTTACAGTTATATAGGAGTTGGCGAAGATCGGCCAAGATTATCGAGAAGGCAAACTGCTTACTGGCGAGGTATGTATACATACCTTTTTATAAGGGCTATGATACTAACCTGAATAATAGCTCAAAGCGATATGTATTAAGCATCTGCAGGATTATGTCGCTGCTTTCCAGGAGCGAAGAGCAAAGGCAACAGAAGAGACAGTCAAGCACTTTATGTCGGTACGGCCCTTGAAGTGGGGAGGAAATCCTAAGGCGCAGAGAACGGTACCCGTTGTGGAGAACGCATCGGCTAAGCCAGATGGTGAAGCTCAAGGTGGCGAGACCAAGTTGACGAAGAACCAACTAAAGAAGTTAGAAAAAGAGAAGCAGATAGCCGCGAAGAAGGCCGCAAAGGCCGCGGAGAAGGAGGCGGCCAAGGCAGCCTCGTGACTCTGTTTGTTGAAAGAAATGAACACCATAGAATTGCAGAGCTCATTGTCTCTCATTCATGTTTCTATGATGTGATTTTACATTGCGCTCAGCTTAGGCGTGAAGCCAGTTCGTCTTATACATGTACAGTAAAATCAGCCTAAAAGATAAGTAGGCGGCAGCAATGACATTTGATTGGGGCACGTACATCAACGTTTCTCTGAATCACTACAGCTTTGTGAAAGTTCTTGCCTCTCATCCCTTTTTCCCTACTTCCTTTTAGTGCAATGAAGGAGAGTTCCTTTGCCCAGGGTAAAATTTGCAACTTCATTTAATCAATTACAAGTCCCAAATATTTATAATCTTAAAGTATCGATTTCCAATAGCTTATGTTACTATAAATTCGTCATGCATCGCTGTATTAATATTCAGAATCCCTGGTGCTTTCGTTCTATGGATTTCAGGCTTCACCAGATAAAGCAATTACTCGTCTTCCTATCATGATAGGATATTAATTATCCTCGATGAAGGACCAAATAATATGTGAGGCTCTTCAAACCAATATTGTCATCTAGGTTAGATGTGTGACGAAGACTCACAAAGTTCGGTTCTATACTCTTAACATATCTGGTTTGTAGCATGTATATCAATGCTAATGCAACCATTAGCACTTAAATCAGCCTTAAAAGCCCTGAAAAACATTGAAATGTTTGTAGAAGCCAAACGAACCCGATATTTTAGTAGAACCCCTGATATTAAACCTATCCCAGAGAGATTCGATGCTTTTTAGTCAATCCTTTGGGGCTGTTTACACAAAGAGATTAAGATGATTAGTCTGAACAGTCATATAGTTAAGCTTGAATTTTAACAAACGAGTTTCTGGTTCGATTGAAAATTATGGTATATGATTTGTTAGTTTGTATATTGGCTTTTATGATTGCCTGTGTGAGCCTTCAGCAGCTTGCTTCAGACCCAAATATTGTGCCATATCGTACTTGATAGAAAGATCTATATAGTCTCACATGGAATATGCTTTTTAAGGCATTCTCTTAACAACGTAGAGGACTGAGCTTTTCTATACCGCTTTATTTATTAGTATAGGCTGACAAAACTCTGCTAAGTCGTTCTATCATCTACTTGTACTCACCGTTGGCGCCGTGCCGAACCGTAACGACTATAGCTGACCTACTGTCGGAAAGCTAATGAGTAACACAAAGTAGTATCAAACCTCGGAGAACATTGTTGTCTCATAGTCAAATCCGGATATAATCGTTTCGGGAACCGAAGCTAGGATAATCACGTTTGTGGATGCAATGGGACGCTTATTCCGCCCGGTCAGAAGCGGAAGCACCATGGCAGTAAATATCTCTTGTACTGCTGGAAGTGTAGTACTTCCCCATTTCCTCTGTTTATAAAGCACATCCTCCACTCTTCCCAGTCTTTCTTCAACACCGCAGAGTGAGGACTGCCTGATTTATTTCCTTTCTCCTTGAGAAGGTTGTGATCGTCAAACTCATCGCCCTCGAGACTCACTGATATCCACCTCTGGCCTACCTCTAGCTTGACTGTAAGTATTAAGGATTTGTTTTTTTACTGATGTTGGTGAAGCTTAAACACGTATATTTAAGCTCATCATGATTTTCATCTGGCTGACTTCCGAAACCAAATATATTATAGACTTTTGTCAACCGTACAGCTTTTCGCGATGGACGACCCTCCGCCTAGTAGACTTCGGCTTTGCCGGACTGGCTTCGACTACAGCAAATTGTGTGGCCCTGAACCGTTCCCTCAAACCTACCCTCTGCCCATCGAAGAGAACGTCATTGAAGCTCTAGGTCTGCGAGAACCTGATTCCCACCTGGAAAAGCGTATCCAAGCTCTTGTTGTGGAGATATTCCGCCCTGACTTCTGGAAGGCGCGTTGTTACACTCACGCCTCTAATTTACAGAAACAATATGAATTCGCGCTGCCCGACTTCATCCGCACGCTTACCGCAACGATCAAGCGCGAGGGAATCGAAGGCGGAGGATTCGTAAAGACTTGCGACTTACGCCGTAACAGTACTAACCCGGGTAATCTTAACGCTCTCGATCCCGTTACCGTCATGTATTTCTTCGATGTCTACATGAAGGGTCGGTTGACATTTGTGAAATCGAAACAGCGGCTTGGGGATTTGAGGAATCTTCATGAAGCGCGTATCGAGAACATGGTGGCTGCCGATATTTCGGCTAATGATCAGCCAATCGTGGAGGCTGTAGACCGGTGGATCATACAGACCCAAGCGGCTAACGAATTCGACATTGATCCTTTCAGGCATCGTTTCCTGCCGGAAAACGCGCACGTCAGATATGCGCACATGCTCCCAGAAGCAAGGCTCAGATAGGAGGTGGACATGCATTGTGTTTGTGGGAAAGTGATTAAGCCAGCTTTAGCATGGCAACTTATGCCATGCTCACCTTTAGAAGAGCTGATAGGTTTTGGGAGGATTATGGGGCAGTCATGGTGGTACCTGCAGTAGTTAGTCTATAGGCTAACATCATGTAATTACTATGCGAAGCTTCATTACTCATTCGAATGTAGCTGGCTCCCTGCGTCTCCGGTTCACTTTCAGCTCAAACACATCTAACCTCTGATACCCGCCGGCTAGGTCGTGATACTGTTTTCCCTCTATGCAGTCCTCTAAATCAACGTCAACATACAAGATACCTTCTTCTTCCTGCAGGAGATCTCTCTGTTTTTTAGCCGAAGTCTCGGGATCAATAGTGAACCCAGGCAATAATGTCCCCGTCGTATCCAGAAACATAGTCGCGCCCCTTGAGGATTGCTGTAGTGCCTTCGACACGATTTCAGGAGAGCTAGAACCTGCTGCAACCGTTTCGATAGCGTCATCGCCGAGGACGCCCGCACAAAGCACGCCAAAGCATTTCGCCCCGAAACAATGGGCGGCAGCCCGCGTTCTATTAGCGGCGACATTGTCGTAGTTCGCTCCGCGGGCAACGCTCGAACCTGAAGCCTTGGCCTTGCCCTCACTACGATTAATATTACCATTAATGCTTTCGTCACTCTGAGTAGGTAGAGCGCCCTGTGGTATTCGTGTAGGCCAAATTGCAGGCCAAGAACTGATGTGTATCTGCTCGCCCTGAGCCGTCATCGTATACAGCGCCAGCGGATTGGTGTTCTCTCCGCAGATGAGGACCCCGATCTTGCCGAATGGCGTATCGGCTACTTGGAGGCCGTGTCCATCACCCGGAGCCCAAGTGAGCTTCTCATAGAACGTCGGCATGAGCTTCCGATGGTGAACCAAGATCTCGCCATCCGATCCGATGAGGATGTTCGAGTTGAACAGCGTGGCACTGCTGTACCGCACCTTCTCGGAGAAACCGAGGCTCACAAGCACCTTGAATTGTTTTGCAGCCGCGCGGATGGCGTTCACTTCGTCGCCATCGACGTAAATAGACTGTTCCACCATCCGCTTGAACAAATCATGGTTCTCGGTTGGGGCCCGCAGCGCACTCCAGATGGGGAATGCGGGGATGTAAGACTCGGGGAAGACCACGAGGTTCGCATTGTTATTCGCGGCTTCTTGGATCAATGATAGAGCCTTCGCCGTTGTCCCTGATGCCGACAGGAAGACCGGGGAGGCGTGACAAGCGGCGATTCGTGTCCCCATAGCTACCTCCATAGCTATCAATGAATATCTGGTTCGGTTCCTTAAATCCTTGACTTCAATTCTTCGTCAAGTCGCCCCTTTCTCTTCAACTCGATGAGATGGCGTTGTAATAACTGATGAGGTCGGGCTCTGAGTTCGGCATCCGGGATTTGCTAGGTAATGGACGTAACTACACGATGAGGGGAAATGGCATGATTCTGACCTATAGAGTGCGTAAATTTCGAGTTTTACCAAGGTATACACATCATATTTCCGTATGGAAATTATCCATGGCCATATTTAAGCTCGCAATTTATGTCCTGGTGTCTTCACAGCTTAAATACTTATAACTGAGAGGTATGCATGTTCTAACGAGGTCGAGGTTGGGGCGCATTCTAGAAGTATGTAATAACTTGGCATGAAGATGGGACATCGCGCAATTCTCGAGAGAAGTGCTTCGATACTAATGGGCATGAGTTGAATAGAATGTAGACAATAGGATTATAGAATACAGGTGGGCAATTACCGGTAGCGATTGAATTTGATTTATGTTGAAGTAGACGTCGGCGTTCTTAGGTAATGCAGGCTTATTAATCATTCTTGGTTAGCTGACTTTTCCATTTAAATACATAAAAATGAGCATATTCGATTAAAGGGGCTAGCCACGCGAACGCGTGACGCGTCTGTCTAGATTCAGATTCAGATTCAGATTCACCCACTTTTCGTCTTGTTGCAAGTGGGCCTCAAACTAGGCCATCTCCACTTCCCAATATGTCAAAGAGTGGATTTTATTTTGACGCGCCTGGTAAGTACCGAGAACTAATTTTAACTGGAGACATGTCTCTAATGCGTTCCTGTTGCAGGCCCTCGTAATTATAGGGCCCCGTGGTTGACATTCTCCTCTAGCAAGTTCCCATCTCCGGGGTCACTGCCAGAAGGAATAGCTCAAGCGGCCCCACAGGGAGGACGCGCCTCGGAATGCCCTAATAATCGGCCAACGGGGCAGCTGAAGAAACGAAAGAGGCTAGAAAACAATGATCAACCGCAAGTGATTAGCTTGCTCAGCTCGGACGATGAAGTAGATTCGGACTCGGTTCCAGCCCCATATTCTTCCGAGCACTCTTGTCATACGCAGAGAAACCTGGATACTATCTTGGTCACTGACCAAGACGTTAGGAGGGGCATGGCCGAAGCCAAACGGCTCTCTAGGAACGCAATCAGGCTACCGGCTACGAGTGAGGTGACGGATTCATCTTACTCAAGGGGGGCAATTGGGCCGTGTCATCCGAGAGACGTGACAAGACCCCTTTTCCAAGGAGAATATATGAGGCCGCGCCCTGGAATAAGAAGGTTCGGAGGGCACACAAATTCCATTGAGATTAAGAGCAGGAAGATATTGAGAGAGTTGGGAATTTCAGAGTCAAATTCTAAACGACCCAGGTTATCGGATCCTAAAACTCTCGCTAATCTTACAGATGTAACCACGGAAAATATGCTACAAGATACTTCAGACAAACGGACCAATCCTTCTTCGACGCTGCCTTCTTCCTTTATCCCTCTTGATGTAGATTAATAATAATATTTGTATGTAGGAAGACCCCGGTGTGTACACATCTCTAAATACGATTATTTGAAACATTATAGCTTGACCGCGAAACGAGTTCTTAAATATTCGCCATAGTGGTAGAACAGCCACGGCACTGGTGTGAAAGCCAGGCAGATGAACCCCAACACGCTATTTCCCCAACCCAATCCCAGATTCGAGTACAGCGGCGGAGCAGCGAATGTCAGGAAAGCTCCGAACGGACTGCGGATGATAACGTTCGCCGCCAACGCCGACGCCGCAGCCTCAGGACCGAAGGCGTCCACCAGATAGCTCTGCGTCGGGAGCATAACGAAGAGCCCTCCAAGCCCCACGATAAAAGTTCCGATCTCGGGAACAATCCAATGGGTCTTGTAGTACGCAGTCCAGCCGTATATGAAACAGCCGATGGGCGTGATCGGAGCAAACCACTTCATCAGAATGAGCCGCTTCTCGGGCTTCGCGACTTGGCCGCCCGCCGGCTGGCCGAGCAGTTTATCGCTCAAGATGATGAAGAGTACGAGGCCACAAATCATCCCGATGCCGAGACCCAGGTATGCGAGGCCGACGGAGCCCGGGCTGAATCCGTACTGCTCCTCGAATACGCTGGGGAATGTGGTGAAGAGAAGGAAGACTAGCCCGAAGAGAACACCTCCGTAAATGGACAATAGGAGGGTGATAGGTGAGAAGAGAACCATCTTTGCTGGGCGGACGATGGAGCGGCTGAGTAATTCGCGAGGAGATAACTTGGTGTCTAGCTTGGAGATGAGCTTCGTATTTCCTGTCTCCTTACGTAGACGCTCGGTCTTCCGCTGTAGTAAGATCGTGGCGTTGGTCTCTCGAAGGAACATGAGCGCAACGAGGGCAAGGCTACCAGACTATGGAATGGCAGTTAGAGAATGCTGGCACACAGGATTGTGGGAGTACAGAACTTACCAGAATGAGTATGATCCAAAAGGTCCAACGCCAACCGAGGTTCTGGGTCGCAAATCCACCGATAATAGGGCCAATTGACGGCCCTAGCAGCGGTCCGACCACGAACATCGCCATTGCTTTGCCGCGCTTCTCCTGCGGAGTCACATCGGCTATCGTGCCACCTCCGATCGTCAACGGCCCCGCGGATGCGCAACCGGCGATGAACCGGAAGACGAGAAACATGGGGGTGTTCTTGCTGAGGGCGCATCCTAGCGTAAAAGCCAGGTAGAAGACGTTACACACATGGTAGATGATGAGACGGCCGTAGAGTTCAGAGAGTGGCGCGAGGAACATGGGTCCTACCATGAAGCCAAGGACGTAGATGCTGACTGTGAAGGTGGCAACCACAGAGCTGGTGATGCGGAACTCCTGGACTAGCTGTGCTGCTCCGGGGGCGAACATGGTTGAGGCTAGGTTCCTAAGGGCTGAGGGGTCAGACACCGATATTTACGATCATCGTTGAGTGTTCTGGTTTAGGAGGTTGAAATAAGGGCGTACTTACGCGTAGAGGACGAAGAGAGAGACGTAGGCTATGTGGAGGACCTTCTTCGGGCCTGACCAGTTGAGTGGGTTCGCAGGATCGTCGGGGCCGTCCCAGTCGACGATATTGGGATCTCCTGTGTGTTGTTTCGTCATCTGCTCTCCCGTGCCCCCTTGCTCAAGGTCCTTCTCGTTGCCATTCTGGTCTCTACTCTTGTTTGAACGATCAGGTACGACCGTCTCCTGGTCAGAATACAGACCTCCTTGGTCGGGCATGCTGAACTATCGTGGACCCCTTTTAGCAGAAAGTAAGAAAAGGAGCGAGAAATAGGGGGAAATAATTTTGACGAACAAGTATAGTGACCGCACGAGCCAGATAGGGTGATTTACGTAAGTAATTAGTAGATAAATCGAACAAAAGGAATATTATAGACAGGATGCAAATATGACTGTATTCAGTGTAAAATGCTTCAAATATTGGCGACAAGTTGAGAAGCCGAATTTCTCATAACCATTATGATACAACGATAAAATTCACGAAAAAGCAAAGAAGAAAGGAGAAATTAAGTAAATATCATGATCCCGGATGATGTCAATGCCATGGTCCGCAGTGTTACCCGATGCTCCGCAAATTTTGTATCGTGAGACCGTCTACACGGGGTCGGAGGATCGGTTCGGATGGTCGGACGGTCGGGGCGATCACTGTCACGATGATCTATCCCTACATAGCATATCTAGACCACATCGGCTAATGAGTATTTAACATTTACGGACTCCTATTTACTTCATATCTTCCAATGTACTAGACGAGATTGTTTATAGTTTCGTAGGGGAAGTTCATGTCAACCTGATATCTGTGGTGATCGGTCTGTCACACATTCTACTCCACCCAGTTTATCGTAGACAAGAATACATCTATACCTTAGGTAGTCCTAATGAAAGGGAAATGCAAGGTCATTCAATGCACGGTTCGATGAACTGCGCCGAAGCTGGAAGCATTGGTCTGGATCTCTAAATGCCATCAGGGTGTAGAAGTGGAGATATGAGCCCTCATTTACTAGTCATCTTGGCGCATAAAGGTGTACCATCAGTGAGTGGGTCCCGGGACGACCCCCCTGCCGGGACCGCCAAATCTCACCGCTATAACCAAAAATATATGATGTTTACCCACACATTCCTTAGCCAATATTAAAAATATTTAATTAAAACTTTAAATATATATTAATTATCTTATATTTATTATAGTAAAGCTTTTTAAAGGTGATTTATATATGTTTTAATGGAAATATTTTATATTAAAAAAGCGGTTAAATTTTATATAATTATTTTTATAAATATTAATATATTTATTTTAATTAATCGTTAATATTTTAACATATTTTTAATATTTTAATATATTTTTATATATAAAAGATTAAATAATTTTAATAATAATAAATATTATAAAAAATAATATAT